>JAXGGA010020950.1:0-17384 GCA_038373865.1 Uloborus plumipes | reverse complement strand
CGTGTTTTATAGCTAAATCTGCTAAAATTCTTTTGAAAAACATGGTTTTAACCCCTAGCTTTAGTTGGTACAAATTTAACAAACCACATATTGCATGTGCAGCATTAACCATTTAGCGATTTATATCACTGATAACAGCAATTTAATTACCCTTTCTGCAACGTTTCGAAAATACAGAGATTATGCTATTCGTGCTTCAGCTTTTAGCGTAAATAAAAACTGACGAAAGTATGGTTTTGAGAAAATAAATCGAAAGAGAAAATTAATTTCAGTTACGAACTGCATTTGCGTTCAATAATTTCTTCAAGCTTTCTCAATGACTCAGAAATTGAATTTCTTGCAATTTATAGAAGCAAAACATTGAGTACTATCTACATTTTCCGAGAATCGACTTTTTTTCGAATATTAGGGTATGCACTGTACGGTCTAAAGGAAAAGTCTCTCCTACATTATATGGAAGATATAAAGAAAATTCATGACGACCACAACATATTCGTTACGGTATTTAGTACATCACTTATTTTTTCAGTTAACTTATAAAAATACAATCAGGCTTATCTAAATTTCTCAAAATTCACTTTTTTCGAATATTCGGGTGTTCTTCTACTGTGTTAGCGGATCTTTTAAAATAATCTATATGAATGTAAAATTTCACGACATCTTACCGCTTCATCTTGGGCTCTCGCAATCGTGCGCTATTGTGAGATAATTTCGAAAAGAGAAATCATTTTTTATAAAATACTAGCAGTACCCGCACGGCGATGCCCGTGCATTTAAATGGGGAGGGAGTCTACTGAAAATTTAAATTCACTCCAACCCTCTGAAGTAAAATTATTATAGATGAAGCGGTATAGTAATTGGCCACTTTAGCGACATCGTATTTGTATGCTTGAAATAAAAAATAAATGAAATATTTCTGCATTAATAAGAAATACTTCATATGATACTATATTAATGCATTTTACTACTCATACTGTCTGAAAACACTTTTTCAGATATATTATTAGAAAAAAGTCAACGCAAAAAAAAAAAAAATCAAATTGATAGTAATTGGCCATCTTATCATAGTTATTGGCCATGTAAACATTCAATGGTATACTGGATTATTCATATACATATGAAAATCTTATTCCTTTACATGAATATAGTATACCATTGTATGAAGGTATTATATCGTTAATAGAATCTATTTTCCATTCATTAAATATATTATAACATTATAGCATTCAATATCTTTCTCCATCTTTCCCTTTTCTATTTTTTGACTTCTCTTTATTTGTTTTAGTCTTCTTTAAAGCATTTCCTTCCTGTACAGCTGCTTGTCCATTCCATTTTCTTTTCTTTTCTTTATTTTTCACTTTTTTGCTGCTTTTTTTGTTCATTGTTTTCAATAGCTGCTCTGTAACTCTCAGAAATTATAAAGAATAGTTCAATTGTCTATCCTATTAAGAAATTTTCTCCTACTTTTTGGCGCATTTCGTTGGTAATCATCGATAAATTTGCTACAATGAGTTGTTTTGTTTGAAGTAGAGGTGAAAATGCGCTTTGGGTCCCTGCTTGGCGCATTTTCAAAAAATCGCCAACTGGCGCGTTTTTCCTTGTTGTCTCGCGTAGTTGAAAGCTCCGAGAGACATTACGCAGAAATGGCGTTTCTATGGCGACAAAACCGAAATCCGTGTTTGGCGAGAAAAGGGACCCAAAGCACAGATTAACCGAAGTAGATGGCGTATACAAATTTATAGGAGTTTTCAGAGGAGTTATCACAACTGTTGCTGCTGTCACATTATCTTCATTAGTCAGATTTGCATTTGTTGTTATAATTGCAGTCAGTATTGGTAGAGTAGTTTTTAGAAAAATCATTCTGGAAATAAAAGCGCCAAACTTTGTATAACAGTCATGTGTTATTTGAAACTTCCTCCTGATATTTCGGTGCTTTTATCGGATGAATCCTAGTTTAAGGTCCGGCGATAAATTCTTGTCCACTTCGCCTCCAAAAATATTTTGGAAGTCTTTTAGAGACATGAGCTTATTTAATACATTAAATTCTTCATCTGATTTTTTGTTGCTAAACATTTAGAGGGATGAATCCTAGTTTAAGGTCCGGCGATAAATTATTCAATCTGGCAACCTCAGAATTATCATTGGATGATTGGATTATTTGGCGATTTTAAGCTAAATGATTGCAACCTTAAGCTACAGTCTGAAAAAAATCGCCAAACCCGGACCCTAAAGTAGGATTTTACCCATTTAGAGTTATCAATAACGTTCTCATCATAGGGGGCCAATTACTATAATTTTCTGAAAATGTTGAGAGAGTTATTGGCCACAGCAAAACTTTAATTTTTAAGAACATATCCTTATATTTCACCTCAAATTCACTAATTAGGCATCGCAGCTATAAATCTCATAGTATTTTAAAAGCTGTAAATGCATTGAGTTTTTTTTAAATATCGCATAGAAAATTCTAGTCTTACCGGTTTTATCCACAACCTTTAAACTGCACTAAAAGTCCTTTTAAAGTTTAAAACAATGCGCCACTAAGGCTACGTTCGGAAACAGGCACCGGTCGCACCGGTGGCACCGAAAGCGTTCGGAAACTCAATTACGTCACTTTTGGTGCGACCGACCGCGTTCGTAAACACCTTCGGTTGTTCATTTTCGGTCGACCGGAGAGTAACCGCTTCCACCGTGGTTGAAAGCCGGTTAGTGAGGTCACGTGACACTTTTTGGCCAATCCACAATGAATTGATGTTTTTGAAAAATGTCTGCTCGTCGTTAACGAGTTAATCTATTTCCATACTGTGACTTTCAAATTGTGAAGATGTTCACAACAATCTGTATAAAAATACAACAGACTAGGAAATAAAAAAAACTGCATGAATATGCATTGCCTAAAGTAGGATTTTACCGCATCACTATTTTAGGATCGTGATCGACTTGTATTGATATTGTTATTTGTTTGATTACTGAGTGATTGCATATACGATGACAGAATTTAAAGCTTAAAAGCTTGCATTTTTTTTCTTGTGGATGGGTACTGGGTATGTATGCGAAGAAAATTTCCGATGTGTTTTTTGTGACTTTAAAGATTATGTGAAAATCATGTTTAGTTAGCATACCGGAGTCAATCCCTACGAATGTCGTAAGCTATATCCGTTATAAAAAGTATGCTTAGTCACTGCATTTGAAATTTTAATTCATTTTCAAAAAGCGATTTATGTGGTTAAGTACTCCCATGAAATTGATTGATCCCAGAAAGAAAAAAATTTCAATACATTAATTTAATTGCTGAACAAATTTCTAGCAACATAATCTTAGTCTAGTAATAAGTATGGTTGCTTATATTGCATTATTATTGTATACATTTAGGTATGGAAATATTTCTTGACATGTTTAGAATAGTAAAATTAATTTTGGAAGAGTGAAAGTTCAAAATCAGTAAAAATCATAGTAGTACTGATCAATTTCATAGTAAACGTAACTTCCTACTGATGAAATGAAATATGGCAGGAAAAGATAATATTAACCTTTGGACATAGGTTCAAAAAGAAAACATTCTAGCAGTGGCACAACCAGAAAATACTTTTTGGGGGGCACTAGAAAAAAATTTCTCATTTGATTGGGGAGTTCTCCCTCAGAAAAATTTTCCAATATTAGTCGTGAAGACGCAGTTTCTGAGGATCTTGGTGATGATTGATGAACGGAAAATCCAGGCGTGGGGGGAGGGGGACTTCCAAGAAAGATTTTAGAAATTGAAATTTTAAAAATTCTATTATAGACGATAATTATTGACATTAGGGCAAGAGATCGGGCTTAAGGACTGACACCGCTCCACTTTTTGAAAAACAGAAAAATCGATCCCTCTCCTCAGCAATTTTTCGACCTAGACGCAAAGTATGGATAAACTTTGATGTTACAGGAAAAGGAGCTCTGGGGCTCGCTCCTGGAAAATTTTAAAATGGAAATATCAGAAAACTGTTTTAAAGCGATATTCAGTGATGGTAGGGGACGCTTAAATTTTTCGAAACATGAGTGTTTTCATGCGACAGCAGCCGCTCAGAATGTAAAGAGGACTGACTGCTAAGTTTATCATCCAATTATCTCTTTTAAAACAAAATTTTTGACGATCTTCGGTGAGATTAGAGGCAAGGGGGTTTGGGCTCTTGTCCAAAATTATTTTACAATTGAAGCCCTCAAAAGCTTTTGTAGACTATATTTAGTAACATTAAAGGCTCAATAATTTTTAGCTATAGAAGCTCAAATAACACAGCAGTTTTAAACATTTTCGAGATTATTAGAAGCAAAGGCAGATGCAGCTTCTGGTTTTGGAAACGGGGGTGCTAGTAGCGGGTCTTGGAAATCCACAATTGGAAATTTTTTTAAATTGTAGTTTTAAAACCGTTTTAGGCTTTTCAGGGATATTAGAGGGAAGAAAGGTTCGACAGGCTTTGAGACAATTTTTAGAAATTGAAGTCTTATAAACGTAATTGTAGTTCATGCGTATAGTAAGAAATGAGGCTCAGGGACTGCCCTCAATTGATTTTTTAAAAAAATGAATCCATATCTATTCCCCCATCCCCTACAATTTTTTAAAATTGAGGTTTCAAAAACTCAATACAGTCGACGCTCGATATAATGACCATCTCCGTCCCCCAAAAAAAGGTCGCTGTAAGAGATAGAAAATAGAGTATATTGGGATGAAGTTGGGTTTTTCCCACCAATCGTTGTATTGGATAGTGTTTATAACGAGTGGTCGTTATAACGAGCGTCGACTGCTGGGAGGATTTTCCTTCCCGAAAAAATTGAGAATCTGAAGTCAACGCAACAAAATTTGACATGCTCGTAATGATTAGGGTGGGGAACAGAGCTTTGGAGGAGCAACATTTTGAAAACTTTCTTATTTTCAGAAGAACTAGAAGAAAAAGGGGGTGAAGAAAAAAGTAAACAGCTAAATTGGAGGTTGACACAATTAGTTGACCAATGATTTGCAGCTGTTAAAAAATTTAAATGTCGAGATTTTTTTTTTGAAAGACATTAGAACTTTTCCCCGATATTTTTTTCCCCCATTTAAATCACTTAGTTTTTTTATGTGTTTGTGTGTATGTTTTTCTTCTTTTCAATAATAAAGAATATTAAAAAAATTTAAACAGCAACTCAGCATTCTGGGTGGGGCACGGTTCCTATGGGGTCAAACGGTAAAGAAGGGGCAAGCGTTGATTGCAGTAAAACATTGAAAACAATTTTTGAAAAAAGAGCAATCTACTCGAACATTATGGTGAAGCATACATTTTCTTCAAGTAGGAGCTTTAAAACCTAAAGATATGGGCTTGGAGAGATATATGGTAAAACCTCACTCAGAGGGAATTCCAAATGAATCGATTGTGAAATCTTTCGTGCAGTACAATCTTTCAAGGGAAAGAAGTATCAGTAATTTACGTTCTGAATTGCAGGAACTTAAGGCAAATAGCACTTTCGATGCTTATAATGGAAGGAGGAAATATGAGTTAAGCGTGACTGATATAAAAATTAAAAGTGAATTAGAGGAATAATTTTCACTTTTTTTTTTTTTTTTTTTTTTGAAGACTGAAAAATGTTTATTTAGTTAAGAATCAATATATTTAAACAAGAAGCAAGTAAAAATCAATACGTGTTTGCTATTAATGACCTCATTCGTTGATGCATTACTAATAATTTATTTTATGCACCACCATGCAAGACATGTGGCGAAAGAGCACACACATGCAACTGCCAATACACACAAGTATGCCAACACAGACACACACCTAATCGCAATTGAATCTGCAGTTTGAAGAAGGGAACGAAGACCAAAATTTCAAAATTGGGGTTTTTCGTGATTGTATATCTCTTACTGTGGATTCACATGTTAGTGAGAATAAAAGAATAAAAACCAACCTGGTTTTTGATCTTTTATACGCACAAACATATCTATCCACAGTAGGAGATACACAATCACGAAAAACCCAATTTGAAATTTTGGTCTTCGTTCCCTTCTTCAAACTGCCGATTCAATTTGTCATAGTGAAAAACACGACTTGTATTCAAGATGTCAAAAATCAATTTTTATTGTTGTTATTTTTTTTGCAATAATTCTATTGAGTATAGACCCAGTAGCGTACATAGACTTAAGTGCGCCCCTCACCACCTATTAAACATTTAAAAAAAAATTCTGTATCGTGTCCGCCCTGCTTAATCGGGTAACGGATAAACGAATACCCCGCTTTTTCGAATAACATATCCTAGACCAAATACTTCCCATGCTATACACCCAATGTAAAGGATTATTTTTCCAGAAATAGTCAGAATAAGTGTTTATTAAGCTTTTTTTTTTTTTTTTTTTTAAATTTAAAAGTTGACTTACGAGCGTATCATTTAAATCTAATACTCGCGCAGTAGTTTAGTTAGAGTACGTTTTTATTTCTAGAAAATTAATAGTTACAACTAGTCCCTATCTCCCCTTAAACTATGCAATCTTTACAACATGCTATGTAATCTTTGCCTAATACATCATTTTTATGTATTTTGATATTTTATTCTAAACGTTTTGAATGAAAACTGCATTTTAGTCTATTTTCGTTGAGAATAAGAATTTAAAAATTATACATTAAAATGTATTTTCCTATTACTAAACTCAAGCAAATATGCACATGGTCAGATTTTTAAGTGATGTACTTTCTAATACATGCTTTAAAATATCCGGGCATATGTTAAAATTTCAGCTCCAAGAGTATGAGTTTGGATTCAGAAACACCTAGTCAAAAAAATATTTCATTAATTTTAGTTGAATCAGTGTCATGTTTTAAATGACTGTAAGGTCGATTAGTTCTAGCAAAATCAGCAGTTTCGTTATGCTATGAATAACGAGCAATCAAAACTTTTTTCAACTTCTCCAATAATTAACTTTCTGAAATGTTTATTTGCTTATACCTTGTAATTGACTAATTATTGAAATTATTCGTTTTAGTCAGATAATTACAGAAATTCGTCTGCTCGATTGATTTATCATAATTCTCGCTTAATTAAAAAGCAGCTTAGAGTATTAAGTTCAATTAAGTGATCTTAATTAAAAGAGCGTCAGGCTATTTGCTTCAATTAGTAAACAAGAATTTATTCTCACTGGTTGTTCGAAAGAAAAGTTTTTGATTTTAATGGTCTGCAATTTTCGGAAAATTGTAAAGTTGAGTCGTAGAAATTGGAGTGAAAGTAACAGAATTTTTTCTTCTAATTTTGAGTATTCGAAAATTTACTCAGTAATTTAAATCAGTCTTTTGAAAAAAAAAAAAAAAAAGCAAAATTCTGTCATATTTTCTTATATTGTTTAACCATTTGGGGACTTAGTTTTGAGGCGACGCAAAAATATTTCAGTTCAGATGGAATTGTTGGCGCTACCCTCTTCCCTCTCCCCCCCCCCCAAATGCTCCCACATTTTTTTCTTATTAATTGCTCAGTGGGGGCTCTTTAGATTTTCTTTCTTAGTTTTTTTAAGTTGCTATATTTTCTTACATATTTTTGTTGTTAGCTAACTTAAATTGTATTTTTTGTGTTTGTTAAAAATAAAGTTCGGAAAAGACAATGTTATAAATGAGGCATTTTTCACTCATTTTCTTTCAAAAATTCAGTAATTATTTTAAGTGTCCATCTAAATGTATTTGTGCCATAAAGTTATAATATAACGTTAGGTAAACTTGTAACGATTAGAATAGTTGAGAGAGGGTAGCGTATTTGTTGTTAATTATAAAAAAGAATGAAAAAAAAAATTCCATTAAATAAAATGTTTTTGTTCAGTTTGCGCATCCCGTGGCCCGGACAAAATTTGTTAACAAGCTAGATGTGTCCCACGGGCCATAGGTTCGATACTCCTGCATCACTGTATTAAGTTTCTGATGTTCCGATAATATTTAAAGAAATATAACTCATAAATTATTTGTATTGGAGTATTTATAGAATAAACTTAAACTTGGTGCACATATATGTCCCATAATTGAAGGGGCAAGTGGATAAAGGTGATATGTGACATTTGACTTTCGCCGATTTACACAAATTCAAATTAATGTGTATTAAATTGTGTAAACTCACAAACACAATTGAAGGGGCAAGTGAATAAACGTGATATGTGACAATGTTTTAAATTCTCTAGAAAAAGCTTTAAAAAATATATAATATTCCCTTTTCACCTTCATCCATGGTAAAACGTGTGCTTTTCCAAAATTGTCATATATCACCTTATACACTTGCCCCTTCAATTGCCCTTAAAGTATTAATTCTATTGTAAAATTAAGATCTTAGCCAAATATATATGTTCCAAGTTCTGCGGTAAACCCGTTTGAATTAGTCCTGTAAATAAAGTAAGGGAACTACGGTATAATGTTATGATTTCTGGTTAAGTTAGATTTTGTTTATGGTGCTACAATGCTACATCCAACAAATTATTCTGTAATAACATATCTTTGTTTTTCACTTTTTTGAGCTAATTTTACTAATTTAGATGGCTTGAAAATGACCCAAGTTCTTTAATTTACTTCTTACTATTAGTCTCTAATGAATATTGACCTTGATCAAGAGGGAAATTCAAAGTCACAACAAGAAGTTCTGTCAAGAACTAAACGAGCCTACTTTCCCCTACATCGACATCGGCATTCTGGCATCTGATCATTCTCTTGATTATGTGAAACTGAAAATTCTGTCAAACATACCTTTTAGCACATAGAGCTGATTTCGAAAAGCAAAATATACCCCTCTCATCAGATGAAATAGACACGTAAAAAGTAATTAACGAATAAATAAAGCTTTGTCGCACCTTTTAAAGAGTGCAACTGTTACAGTTCCTCCGTAGAAAAAATCCTCCATTGTTTTCAAAAAAAAAAAAAAAATAATAATAATAATAAAATAAATAAATAAATAAATAAAAGTACAAAGAGCATCAAAACGTATTTTATCAAAGGAAGAAAAAAAAAAGAAAAAAAAAAAAAAACTCGTCCGTTAATAAAATGTCTCGAATTTCACTTTTAATCGGTTGCCAGTTGTTAAATATAAATAAAGAATAAAATGTTCTCGTGAATGAAAAATTTTTGTTACAAAAAAAAAAATCGTCTGCAAAAAAAAAAAAAAAAAAAATAATAATAATAAATAAAATAGAACAAATGAATAAATAAACAAAAAATCGTCTGCACATCAGTCATTTTTTTTCTGAGCCTGCATTTCCGCCACGTTTGCGGAGTCGGAGTCGGAATCAAAGTCCTCACAGAAGATTACTCAGAAAAGTACTTTACAAACACTATTTATCAAAACCATTTTCTTACAAAGTTAGTTTGAAGGAAATCCGACTTTAAGTTCAGAATCAACATTCAACTTAAATTCCCCGTAGACGCTAATGTTAATTTTTTTTTTCTGAACGGTTCAATATTGAACGAAAAATGGTTCAAATCAAAAAGCGAAATATGGAAATGTATGGGAAAGCCTCTCCGAGATCTTTCAAACAAAAAAAAAGTTTATTCCAATCAGACGGTTCACTCAAAAGTTATTAGGTGGGGAAAGGTTGCTGGAACGGTTCAATGATGAACGAAAAAATGCTCAAATGGAAAATTTAAATAGGGTAATGAAGTATCCTTGCTGAGATCCTTCGAACAAAAAAAAAAGTTTGTTCAAATCGGATTGTTCACTCAAAAGTTAGCATCGCGGGACAGGTTATTTGAACGGTTCAAAGTTGAACCAAAAACTGTTCAAATCGAAAAATCAAATATGGGAATGAGCTGTACTCGCCGAGATCTTTCGAACAAAAAAAAAGTTTATTCCATTCGGACTGTTCACTCAAAAGTTATTAGCTGGGGAAAGGTTACTTGAATGGTTCAATGTTGAACCAAAAATGTTCAAATTGAAAATTTAAATACGGTAATAAAGTATCCTTCCCGAGATGCTTCGAACAAAAAAAAATTTGTTTAAATCGGACTGTTCATTCAAAAGTTATTAGGGGTGACAGCTTGTTTGAACGGTTCAATGTTGAACGAAAAATTGTTCAAATCGAAAATGTAGATACGGGAATGAAGTATCCTTGAAAAGATCTTTCGAACAAAAAAAAGTTTGTTCAAATCGGACTGTTCACTCAAAAGTTAGCATCGCGGGACCGGTTGTTTGAACGGTTCAAAGTTGAACCAAAAATTGTTCAAATCGAAAAATCAAATATGGGAATGAGCTGTACTCGCGGAGATCTTTCCAACAAAAAAAAGTTTGTCCAAATCGGAATGTTCATTCAAAAGTTATTAGGGGGGACAGACAGACCGACAGACCGACCGACCGACCGACACACAAATTCTCCATCTCAATACCCTACTTTCAAATTTTCAATTTTTCGATATTCAATTTACCTTTTTATTTTTTTAACTTGGCGATATTTTTTGGACTTGGCGATATTTTTTTTTACGTGGCGATATTTTTTGGACTTGGCGATATTTTTTAGATGCATTAAGCTACTTTTAATACTTTTTTCGTCTTTCTTTTGTTTTTAACGGGAAAGTAGGCTAAAAAATGGAGATATGTAAGAAAATTTAACATTTTCAGGATTATTAGTACGTGATTTTTTCCGGTTATGTGTTCATAAATTTTTCATCAAATTTTTAATTAGTTTAAATATTTCATCAAAATGTGTTCATAAATTTTAGTTTCATTGATATTAAAAATATTTTACTTTTGATAAAGTGCGCTTTTCTGTCCGAAAGATTTTACTTAATTGATCGTAAACTTGATGTCGGAGCACCCCCTCGAGATTTATAGGTGCGACACCTCCCCTTTTGATTTAGAAAAAATTAATTGTAACAGTAACAGTATTGTGAAGATATATATTTGGGTAACGTTTATAATTGTTAATTTAATTTTAAGATAATAAAAGGTGTAATTTCGGAAGACTTCAGAGGCATACTTTAGAAAAGCAAGCTTGAGATTCCTCAGCAGTCGGGCACTTTTATTATTATTATCATTACTTTTTTTACCATTTTTCATTTTCCTTGATTTTGCAATTTTCTTCTTATTTTCTTACTTTTTCTTTATTTTAACAGTGGATATAAATTTGCTATTTTTTGTTGCTGCTGAAATATTGTTTTAAACAAATGAATTTGTGTCAGAGTTCTAGGAAAAAGAAAGGTGGTCCAAAGATGAACACAAAGAAATCACTTTTGTCCCCTTTTTCGTATTTCTTTCCTTTAATACCAATTGTTATTTAACTTTTTTACTGGTATTTTCAAGCATCAGTTCTTTGCTTTTTTTTTTCGTTTTTTTTTTTTTTTTTTGAACTTTTCTCTCCTTTTTATTTTATTTATGTCAGCTCACTTTTTGAAAAGTTGTTTAAAAAAGAATAAACTTTTCAGTATCTACTGTAAATTAAAAGGAGAAATTTGTATCCATAGAAATCATAATCAAGGTCGGTCAACAACTAGTGAAATGCCGAGCTGATAAATTTTTTTTAATGTGTGTCATTGAAACGAGAAATTTAGATGCAAAAGCGAAGTACACTAGATTCTCGAACCCAGTTAATTCTTAAGTTCTGAATCTAATTAAGATCTTTGAAAATAGTTTCATTTATATTTCCATTCATTTGTACATCATTAATAAATAAATTAATAAATAAATAATAGAATTAAGAACAGTTGCTCTCCAAACCTTTAGATTTAGTTTAGTAATAGCTTTGGATACTAGATGGCGTTGTACGAATATTAGATGGATCCCAAAAGTTTCATTTCAAACTGGAATTTTTCTACGTAAGGAAACATCATGCATCAAATATATTTCAATACGTTCAAATAAAAACTATTATGGAGTAAACATAGTTTAAATAATTTCAAACATTTTTCTAGTTGCAAATTTAAAGAGGTTTTTCTTTGCGTGCAGTTTATTAAATTTTATTTCAAGTTGTTCTACGTAATGTTTCTGACGTGGACGAAAATGGGTCATTCCTTCGAAAATACTGAAAACCACGTACGAAATCTGATAATTTTTCAAATTTTAATAAATACCACATATTAATTATGTATTAAAAATAATTCTATATGAAATTTTGCGTAGTCGAGTATCAATTGTTTGTTCACGTACTCAAGTAATTCATAAAGGGTTCAAAAATATTTTTCTTTGGAACAAGGTGGAGAATATCACTTGTCCTAGGTTCAAATTACTAGGAGGCAAAATGAGATATAAGATTGTGCTGAAACGGTACAGCAATATAGTCATACTAATCATATTATTCTTTTTATACAAAAACTCAGTTGCGACACACACAGTCTGAAGAAAAAAAAAATCTTTAAAACAAATTGTTCTCTATTATTGTCAAACATTTTCTGTTTCGCATTGTTCCCGCTGATACAGGCAATGGGGAAGATGCATGATTTTCAAACTCACTTGCAAATGAAAGACCATGAAAAACTGTACAGAGACATACCAATAACACCTCCATTAAGCCAGTTTAAACATATTTAAAACGAGTTTTAAAAGCGATTAGGCCACGCCTCCCGAAAAACGAAAGTGGCCGCTCCATGAGTTTGTGACGTCACAGAATACTACCTTTCTCCCTGCGTTCCTTCTGCTAGCGTTTGCTCTGCTGTACAGTGCGGAACTTCACACTAGCAGATATTGAGAAGATGCATCACGGAATCAATGTATTCCAAATACTAGTTTTAAAGCACAGGTTTTATATACTGCCAAGTTATTAAGCCTTTACAAGTCGCAAATCTTCATGGTTTATTTTTTTATTTTTTTAAATTTTGTGTTTTTTTAGCTATAAAAGAATATTTATATGAAGAACATTTAGCTGGTAAAAACATGGGCTTATATTCTTTGAGACACATGTCAGTCATGTTAACTAGGGGGTTGGAAAAGAAGAATACATTTTTTGTTATTCAACCACAAATATTGATAGCAAATACATTTTTTCGAGATATAAGAACTTGATTTTTGCATAGCGCGTGTTTTTACAAGAATATCAAAATGTGTTTCAAAATGCAATGCAATTCGGATGTTCTTGAGGATTGTTTGTGATTTATTTCATCAGAAATTTATTTAGAATTTGTTTTATTTAAAGCACATTTTAATTTAGATGACGACTTTTTAAAATGTTATTTATAAATCTAAACTTCTATTTATGATTAATATTTTTTTATTTATTACTCTGTAGAAAATAATCTGAATAAATGAACAAATAATAATAAAAAAATCTACGTTTTAACAATTCATCAAAAATTTAAGAGTTTTTTTTTTTTTGAGCAATCGCTATTTCTATTTGGTTTAACTCAATCGAAGCTGGTATTAACTCCTCAAACCAATTAAATAGCACACGGGTGCAACACTCCTCCTTCCTTTATTCGATAAATTAAATAAAATTTCAAATAGCGGGAACATTTTTAAAGAAAGATTTTTTTCACACACTCTTGGATACATTTTGAATGTCACCCGGTGTAACCCCCTTTTCATCAATAATAATGATCCTGCATTGGATGAATTCTATATAACTTAAAACAATGGGGATATTTTTCAAGAAATTCAACATGTACATTTTTCATAAGTTGTGAGATACATTTTTGGTTGGTTTTATTCAAACAACGCATGGGTGTTACTTGGTGCCCCCCCCCCCCCAACGGTATCGATGCTCTGCGTTTCATAAGTTCTAAATGAAATTTTTAAGAAAGCAAATTTTTAAATTTTATGAAGTTTCATAAACTCTTTAACACATTTTGGGTGTTACGCCCTGAAGGGTGTCCCCCCCAGCAACCCCCCATCCAACCCCCTTTAAAAATATTTTTAAACTGTTTTTTGTTTCTCAATTATTTATCGGTTTAAACACTCCTATTTTTGCGAAAATAAAAGCTTTTGACTCATCTTACTGCTCAAATTCTTTTCATTTCTACTAAATATAATATCGGGGTGTTTTTCTGAAAATGGATACAGCGTACAGCTAGCCAACTTTGAACAATTATCGACCTGCCTTTTAATGAATTTTTCTTCCATCATTTTAAATGAAAAGTCATTTTATTCTTTAAAAAAAAAATAATAATAAATATGAAAATGTAGAAAAAAAAAAAAAAAAAACCCGCATCAATCATTTATTATAACTACATTTCAGAAGTTAGATCTCTACTAATAATAAAGCTGAAGGTTTGTCTCTCTTTCTTTCTGTCCTTCTGTCTTTCCTTCTATCTGTCTGTTACGCGCGTAGCGCCAAAACCGTTCGGTCGATTTTCATGCCACTTGGTACAAAATTAGTTTGTAGCATGTAGTTTTGCACCTCAAAGCGATTTTTCGAAAATTCCATTTCGTTCTTTTTCTATTCGAATTCTTAGCGGAAATTCGATAAAATAGGGAAGAAATATTTCACACACATTTTCAAGTCTTATGTCATTCGAAAGCTTGGAATTTTCTGCACAAAATGAAGTTTTTTCGAAGTTTCTACGATCATCAGGAGAGCTGTAATAATTGTTTTTAGAATCCCGAAATTCAAGGCTTACTTACCTTCAGTAAAGCAAGCCAAACGATTCTAAAATGGTTCAGCTCGATAATAAAATTTTTTTGAAAAGAGAGATGAAAAGAATTATTTTATCAACGGAAATCAACTTTTTATGTTGTTACCATGGTTACGTGTTCATACCTATTTTTGTTTCGTTCTTCTTCCAGCGTCGCCAGACGTAGTATTTTTGATACTACGGTAATATTTTTTCGGCCCAAATAAGGAGCGTAGTATTTTTCCGGCAACCCTGTTTCCAATATACTAATGACTTAATTAAAAGATTTGGCGGATTTTTTTTTTTTTTTTCATTTTCATAGATTTCGCATTTCGGCAACATTGATTTTGGCAACGTTTGGAAACAGTATTACTTTGTAATATTTTTTTTAGAGGAGGCGTAGTATTTTTGTTTCAATTCTCTGGCAACCCTGTCTTTTCCGGGTGAAAATGCTTTGGGACATTACTTGGCGCGTTTTTGCGTGTCTCGCGGAAGTGAAAGCTCTGAGAGAAACTACGCAAAATAGCCAGGGTTACCACGCTTGGCGCGCCTATCGCCCATTTAGCGAGAAAAGGGTACCTAAAGCACAGATTAACCAAATATCGTATGAATTGCGTTATTGCATCGTTCGTTTTGTTTTTAAAGCTAGGAAATAAAACTTTCTTCTTCTTTTAAACTTTGGTAAGATTTCTGTTGGTTTCTGTGTGCAACAAAATTGTTCTTATTTTCTCTTTTGGCTTATTTTTGTGCATCTTCCTTTGGGGTTGCATTCGAATGTTCCAAGGGGGTGTTTTACCCCTTTTATGGAGTAAATCAGTGTTAATTTCAATGCAGACAAAAGTGATATGAACTGGCCCGACCACTTGGCAATATATCGCCAAGCTTTTGGTCGTCAAGCATTTGCCGCCAATTTGGCGACATATCACCAAGTTGGCGAAAAAAATTGTTTTCTTTTTATATTTGGACTCAATTTGGCGCTATTGGCGATATTTTGCGAAAAATCCACTGAATGATGTTAAAATCGGCGATATTTAGGAGATTAATCATTGTAAAACATTTTTTTTGCATTGTTTCGCGGCAAACTAGAAATATAAATGTTTGAACTGTTATCTTGCTCACTCCAAGCACTATTTTAGCACTTAAGGCATCTACTAAGAAATTTACACATAAAATTAAGTAGCGTGGGGTCCATACCAGATTTTTATATCATATTTTGAAGGAATTATAGTTGAATTACAACTAAAATAGAGCATTTTTTCTGCTATATCAATTATTTTACAAATGAAATTTTAATTTTATACCACGGGCAAAGCCGTGCGGGTACCGCTAGTGACTGAATAAAACTAAACATGTGCAATGAGTTACCGCCCGTAAGCCAGGGCTGAGGCAGAACTGTAGCAAATGCACCCACAGCTCGATCATATAGCATCCTAAGACTGCAGTTTCGCCCTTATTATGGGCTCCTCAGTTAGGAATAGCCAATGATTGAGCCGGAGGCAAAAATCCTCTTATTGTAGCTAAGATAGCCAACAAACTGGTAGATAAAATGAATTTATCTTACCAGCGAGCAAGTTACGGGCGGTAACTCATTGCACATTACCCAGCTTTAGCCTTCAAATTTCGAGTTGAGCCGCACCATAGTTTGCGGACGCTCGCTGGTAAGATAAATTCATTTTATCTACCAGTTTGTTGGCTATCTTAGCTACAATAAGAGGATTTTTGCCTCCGGCTCGATCATTGGCTATTCCTAACTGAGGAGCCCATAATAAGGGCGAAACTGCAGTCTTAGGATGCTATATGATCGAGCTGTGGGTGCATTTGCTACAAAACTAAACATGCTTCGAAAATTCGCAACAAAACCCCCCGAAAAATGCAGCTGAAGTTGAAAACATTTTAAATATTTCAGTGGTAAACACTTGGACATTTTTACTGAGAATTAACGCACGTACTTTTTTAGGTTTCCGATTTGAAAAATGTTGGTGTTTTTCAGTGATCAGAACTCTCCAGAAATCTAATTCCAAGAAAATGATTGAAAGAATGAGAAAATGATTAGAATGTAGTCAAAGAACGCAAACCTGTTCTGTTCTTGATCTACCAGCTTTACTATGCTCCTTTTCTTTTGTGAAGCAGAGTACCTTTCGTTTATCCCCCTCCCCCCATTTCCCTTTTAAAGTGAACAATGACTATAAACCACTAAACTGATAAGAAGACACAGCTGCTTAAAAATTGGCTCAAACTTCATAAATGAGCTAAAACATTAAAAATTGCCCTGAAAAGTTAATAAAAAACTTTTCAACGTTTAAAGAGTTGTAAAACTCTTTGTATAATGAACTAAGACGAAGAAAACGTCAAAAAATAAACAAAAGTACCATCGGGCGCCGAATATAACGATAATACAAAACAGCGTGTTAAAAACGCATTGACTGTCTCATCAAAGGCAGCGATACTGGGAGAATCGTATTCTGTGACGTGGACCAATGGCTGAGCGTTTTTCGTCACGTGACATTGTTTACAAAAATCTCCCTTTTTAATTGCTTCTCACGCTCAAGTGAATGATTTTTTGGAATTTTAATGTTGATTTTCGGCATCAGCATCATCGATTCTATGAAATAACAGTAATTTAATCATATTTTGTGACATAGTGCATGTTCCCTATTCGAAAATAAAATAAACAATTCCATTGAATCGGGTAATATTTTTGAGCAGACTGAATAGCATACTGTCGTGGGAAGTAAAAGCGAAGTATCTGCAAATTTAATTTCTCATTTCTTTTGCTGCGTTTCATCATCTATTGTATTTAGATTATTGTACAAATTCGCTAATTTAATTGCGAGTGAAAATAAAGCATGTAAAAGCGTAAAGTTCCAATATTTCCCTATTATTTGTATGGAC
>JAXGGA010020949.1:0-17390 GCA_038373865.1 Uloborus plumipes | reverse complement strand
TAATCATTGTGTTTTAAACTTCGGTGATGGGAAATTTTGGTGTTTTGTAAGTCTCTTGGCAATATCTTGTGGTCAAAGTAGGAACACTTAATAGGTTGAAAGTTTCCTATTTGTAATTGCATGTCACTAAAATAATAATAATAATAATAATAATAATAATAATAATAATAATAATAATAATAATAATAATAATAATAATAATAACAATAATAAGAGTGAATAAAATTGTATTATTATTTTTTTTATTTTAATGATATGCCGGTAACAGCTGCCTGTTCCCATTTACTTTTTTTTTGCCGCTCTAGAGAGGCACGCTCCACAGATCGGAAATCGCTGTTGAATGTAATAATACTAAACGTATTTAAACTAATTTTAACGAATGCGTTTGAAGTAGTAATGATACTTTTAGCAATCACTAAATGCAGTGAAAGCATTCTTGAAATTTATACTTGACAACACATTTTCAAATGATTTAAAAACACTTAAAGTAAACTATTTAAAAGCATTTATGCAGTGTATAAATGCCCTTAAAGGAAAAAAAAATTAATTTTTGAGCTTCAGCTATTTTTGTTTATTAAATAATTATAAACCTTTAAATTTGAATAAACATTTCGGCTAGGCAATATTTTTATTAAATAACATAGGTTATTTAATAAAAATAGGTAGCAATAGGTTTTTACTTTTATCATGAAGCTTTAGGTATTTCAAATGGTGAAGTGGTACAGTCTATATGTGTGGCTCATGCCGGGGAAGTAGACTTGTAACTATGGACGAAACACATCAGCCCTTACCACCAGACCATATAGGACACAGAATAAAATCTTGTAAACATTACGGCCTGTAAGTGCAAAAGATATTTCTCATTTTGACGCTGAGTCCAAAATATCAGTCTCGGTATTTTACTTATGTGGAACAATGTTATAATTAATCGAACATTATTCTCATCTATCTACTTATATTAAAAACTGAGTCTAACTATCTTTCTTTCTAACTATCTTTCTTTCTTTCTATCTTTCTTTCTATCTTTCTCCCTATCTATGTCACGCTTCTTTCTCCTGAACGCCAATGAACTGAAAGTCGAACCAGGTACCGATAGATAGATAATTTTTCAGGCTTCATTAGTTTCAATCTATATAATTATACGATTTTAATTAGCGAAGATAGCAATTAATAAGTAGTCAAGTTTAAAGCGATTAAGCCTAATAAATGATTAAATATGAAATCCATTCTTGCAAACCGTCGTTGCTATGAAACAGTCATAACAATGATAATAAGAATTTTGAATGAAAGCTTAACTAAATCAAACACGAAACTCATAAGCGGGCCACTTACGTATAATTTTTATCGCTAGCTACTTGTAATATTTTGAAACATTCATTTGTTGAAAAGCCATCTACTTATATTAAAAACTGAGTGTCTATGTCTGCTTTTTTTCTTTGAGCGAGCTGAACTTACTGAAACTCTCCTCACCATCTTGAAGGCGCGTAGCATCTCAATAATTCGAATGATTTTTTATATAGGAAAAAAGTAAAGGCGTGAAGCGCCTGTTAGCGAGCCGCCTTGGCGGGGAGTAGTTTCTTGAAAATTTCCTCACTACTTTAAAGGCATGAAGTGCCCGTGCAACGCCGTGCCACGTGTGTGGTATGTCTTGAAATCGAATGAACATTAAATTCTATCAAATAATATAACTTCAGAATGAGGTAAAAGTTAGAGAGGGAGGACGTTATGCATCAACATGCATCAGGAAGCTAATCTAGTTGCCCTGGCAGCTAGTACAAATATTAAAAAACGATTTTTTAGCGATTTTTTGCGTGTGAGTGTGGCGCGCGCTTCCTGAGAAAACCACAATGCCTATAAACATGAAGTTAGGTTTACAGATGTAGTTTAAACGACCATGTGCACCTCATAGCTAGTTTTGATAAGTAAAGTAGAAAAATGGTATTTAAACGATGTTTGTGAATTTTTAGCATTTTTCCCCGATTAAGTAGGAACTAATTGTTGTGATGATGTATTGTAACAAATAGCGAAACTGTAACCGCTCTCTAATTGTTGAGCCTGTGATAATAATATTTTCTCCCAGAAATCAGTTGAACTTTAAGATGAGCATACATTCTTGCTAGTCAATGCAATGTATATTGCCGTACAGCATTGTTAAAACAGGTTTATATTTCAACATTGATACCTATCAGCTCTCATAAAGAAAGATAGGTAACTATTGCGGCAATCAGATACAAAACTGGACGCATAGATGTATAGAAATTGAAATTAATATTATATATAGATTGGTAAGTATACAAAGATAGATGAAAATAGAAATTGATGGAAACCTTGAGACATACACTTACACATATCGCTGCTTGAAATGAATAACGGCATATCTGCAAAAATCGATTTTTTTTATTACATCAAAAAATTCTGTTTTTTTTTTTTTTTACTCTTTCTTGTGGTATTATCGGCATATCTCTGGTTTCAAAATATCACGCAGCAATCGTTAATATCGTTGTGCATACACTCTTAAAAGTGTGCCGCTTATATGTAAGGCACAAGAGAATTGTGCCTTATATTACTTACATATCAGAGGCACAAAGCGTTAAGTGCCGTTGATACATACAAAGCACAACGAGATGAACGGCACGGACAGGAAGCAAAACTTTTTAAAGGCACACTAAATCGGCCATGCCTTTTAAATTCCCACTTCGCAAGTTTTAACCGGCACATCGTCTATTCACGCTTTGGGTTTGAGGTTATAGCTGATCACGTGGCCCATATGTTTATTTTCAATGCTGGAGATGGCGGAAAGTTAGTTATCGCAAAAATTCAGGACTAAATGTATTCTTTCGTCGTTTTCAAGCAATATTATTAGTTTGAGAGAAATAATTTTATGTATTGCATTGTTGTTTGATGCGGATGTAAGAATAGGGAACGAAAATCAAGTTGTAGTGTAGAAATTTGATCGTTCCATGCCTTTCCTTTGCAAGATTCATCGTTTGAAGCAACGGCAAATGAAAAGTCAGTCGGGTGCATTTTGTGCAGAATAAGCATATTATGGTTTGCTCTGAACACTTACTATCAGAAGAAGATTTTATTTATCTGTCCATCCATTATGCATTATTGATTGCCGAGGCATAAACTGCTGTTTCAAACGTCTTCCTATGGAAACATCGATAACAAAATGGGCAGCAAAAGAGTGTGTTAGTGTATTTTTAAAATCTACATACTCCTTTGCTGATCTTTTTTGTGCTGTATGTTGACATTTTGTGCTACGACAGGTATGTAAAATAGCTCGTCCAATTTATTTCTATTATGGTTTGCAGCGTTATTTTAATTAAAATCTTAGTCTCATTTGCCATAATGGTTTAATATGTTAGATATTTGATACTGTTTGTTGTTCCGGCAAAAAGCTCCATTGACAAAAGAAGTAATTATTTTTTAGTTGCATGGGGGCCATTCCATGAAAAATGAAACCAATTGGTCAAAAATTCATATTGAAGTTATGTTGCTATGTTATACATCATTTTAAAGCTTAAGATGTATATTTTTAGAATCCCGCATTGGTTTTTTGGTGAGAGTTAGAATAATACTTGTTTTCTTAGTTGGAAGTACGATATTCACGAACTTGTAAAAATCAGAAAAAAGAACACATTTTCAAATGCATATTTCTCATCGAAAGTTAAAAACAAAAATAACTACTTGTAGCACAATTTTAACTACTAAGATGGTACTATAATAATATGTATTCGTTAATTTCTTTTAAATTGATCTAAATGGTGTAATTGAAGTTTGAAAAAAATAAGTTTGATGTTACGTCTGTAACAAAAAAGAAGCAAAAGTTGTCATTACGTCCTAAAAAATCAAAATTTAAAAAAACCTTAATAGTCTTTTTGGCAAATTCTTAGAGTAATTGCCCACCATAGTTAAAAATATTGCAAGTGATTTAGTTTTTAAATTAATGCTGTTACAGACGTAACATTTCGGACATAACAAATGGCTCTATGTTACGTCCGTAGCAAAAGTAAATTTCCAGTTAAATAGGTAAAAAGCACAGGATGAACAATACATGTATATAGCATAATATGGTACGAGTACTAAAGTTTCTGGTATTCTGATTTTTAAATTTTTAATTATGTCGGCATGTAATTGAAATTTATTTCTTAAGATTAATAAAATACACATATGGTATAACTGATTATAATTTATACCTCAACTGGCATTTTTTTGCTACGTCACGAGGAAAGGGAGCTGTGGATGGAGTTGGGGGTATGGTCAAGCACCAGGTTTGGCAGAGAGTAAGATCTAGAACAGCATTTGTCAACGACTCTCTTTCCTTTTTTCAGTGTGCAATCTCCATTGCAGAAAAAGTTAAAATTATTTATATGCCACCAGGAAAATGTTTTAAAGATGACGTCAAAATTGGAAGAACGGTGGGCTAACATCGCGAATTTGCCAAAAGCCAGCGAAATGCATTGTTTTCGAACAGAATACGAAAATGCCGTTCGAATTTCGAGAACGTCGGACGAAAAAGGACACATTTTTTCATTAAAAAAAAAAAATATCAAAATTGACCAACTGTCACCAAGAAGGTTAAATTTTAGTTTGGTACTAGTATTCTGCTATATCATCCAACATTTTCAAATTTTTAAGTTCTCCTAAGACCAATCACTGATTCCAGGGAGGAATTTACTTTTCCCGATTTTTTTATGTAGCAGCCCCATTATGCATTAATTTTAAGAATACAAATAAATAAATTTGTGTGAAGGCCCTTCTAAACTTTTCTTGTGTCAATCTTTCTTGGAAACAATTGTCTTAAGATGCATTAATTTATCGTTACATATTGACATATCGGCATATGCTCTCAACTCTCTCAGACTTACCCAAATTTTCTAAAACTGTTACAGTATAACTTAAAATATTCAAATAATGTGTTAATTAATGCTACTGTATTGTTTTAGCACAAAAATCTTTGTTTATTCCTGCTTTAAAATACTGTTTTCTACTTTCAAATCAGAGATGTTACATCTGTAACACCACTTTGTTTCGTCCGTAACAAGTTTATGAATTTTTTTCACAAATTCGGCAGTCAAAATCCACACAATCTTTATGGTTTTAGAAAGCTTGAAGTCTCTAGAATACGTATTTAAAAAAAAAAAGTTCAAAATTTCCGTATAATTCAGAGGAATATTGTAAGTTATATGACATAGTCGAGTTTTTGCTGTTTTGTGAATTACGTCTGTAACAGGCAGTTTTTAATTTCTGTATTTTTTTGTAATTAAGCAATCTGCACGCAAATTTAATGTAGCATAAACATCATCATGTTACACTACAGGAAAAAAAATTGAAGACTTTCATCAGCCCAAACCAGAATTATTTATGTTCAAAGTCTGCGATTGTTACGTCTGTAACGATGGAATTGCCCATGGGCTTTATTATGATAAATATTGTCTCACAAGATTCGGTTGACTTTAAATTTATTGTACTACTTTTTAAAATATAGTAGGATTTTTTAAAAAATAATAAGTTATGATTTAGCATTTTTTTTTAAATTAAAAATTAATTTTAACTCAATTTGATAATATTTCGTAGTACTTCATCATGATAAAGTATAAATTCCAGTGCCCTATTTACGTATGGGCTTAGTGGGCTATAGCCCAGGGCGGCACGATTGGGGGGGGGCAGCACTTTTTCTATGCAAAGTAAAGACCTTTTTTTTTAGACAGCAGGGCTGATCGGCAGCGAGAATTACATCAGTTAATTGAATTAAATACTGTTCTTTATTTAATAACGCTGGAATGCTGGTGGAATTTTTTATACAAAAGTATTGAACCGCAGGGGAAAACAAGAAGTTCTGTCAAGAACTAAAAGAGCCTACTTTCCCGTACATCGATATAGGCATTGTAGCATCTGATCAATATTCTCTTGATTATCTAAAACTAAAAATTATGTCAAACATATCTTTTTGCACTTAAAGCTGATTTCTAAAAGCAAAATATACCCCTCTCATCAGATAAAATAGACACGTAAAAAGTAAATAAACGAGTCAATAAAGTTTTGTCGCACCTTTAAAAGAATGTAACTGCTATAGTTCTTCCGTAGAAAAATTCCACAATTGTTTTCAAAAGAAAAAAAAAATAAATAAAATAAAAGTACAAAGAACTTCAAAACACATTTTATCAAAGAAAGAAAAAAAAACTCGTTCGTTAGTAAAATGTCTTGAATTTCATTTTTAATCCGTTGCCAGTTGTTAAATATAAATAAGGAATAAAATGCTCTCGCGAATGAAAAATTTTTGTTAACAAAAAAAATCGTCTGGTAAAAAAAAATAATAATAAATTAAACAAAACAAATAAATAAATATACAAAAAATCGTCTGCCCAGTCAGTCATATTTTCTGAAACTGCATTTCCGCCATGTTTGCGGAGTCGGAGTCGGAATCAGAGTCCTCACAGAAGATTATTCAAAAAAGTACTTTACAATACATTATTTATCAAAACCATTTTCTTACAAAGTTAGTTTGAAGGAAATCCGCCTTGAAGTTCAGAATCAACATTCAATTTAAATTTCTCCGTAGGCGCTCATGTTAAAATGTTTTCTGAACGGTTCATCATTGAACGAAAAATGGTTCAAATTGAAAAGTGAAATATAGGAATGAGCCTCTCCGAGATCTTTCGAACAAAAAAAAGTTTATTCAATTCGGACGGTTCACTTAAAAGTTATTAGGTGGGGAAAGGTTGTTTGAACAGTTCAATGTTGAACAAAAAAAATGTTCAAACTGAAAATTTAAATACGGTAATGAAGCATCCTTGCTGAGATCTTTTGAACAAAAAAAAGTTTGTTTAAATCGGACTGTTCATTCAAAAGTTATTAGGTGTGAGAGCTTGTTTGAACGGTTCAATGTTGAACGAAAAATTGTTCAAATCGGAAATTTAAAAACGGGGATGAAGTATCCTTGCCGAGATCTTTCGAACAAAAAAAAATTTGTTTAAATCGGACGGTTCACTCAAAAGTTATTAGGGGTGAGAGCTTGTTTGAACGGTTCAATGTTGAACGAAAAATTGTTCAAATCGGAAATTTAAAAACGGGAATAAAGTATTCTTGATAAGATCTTTCGAACAAAAAAAACTTTATTCAATTCGGACGGTTCACTTAAAAGTTATTAGGTGGGGAAAGGTTGCTTGAACGGTTCAATGTTGAACGAAAAATTGTTCAAATCGAAAATGTAGATACGGGAATGAAGTATCCTTGAAAAGACCTTTCGAACAAAAAAAAGTTTGTTCAAATCGGACTGTTCATTCAAAAGTTAGTATCGCGGGACCGGTTGTTTGAACGGCTCAAAGTTGAACCAAAAATTGTTCAAATCGAAAAATCAAATATGGGAATGAGCTGTACTCGCCGAGATCTTTCCAACAAAAAAAAGTTTGTCCAAATCGGAATGTTCATTCAAAAGTTATTAGGGGGGGACAGACAGACCGACAGACCGACCGACCGACAGACCGACCGACAGACCGACCGACGCACAAATTCCCCATCTCAATACCCTACTTTCAAATTTTTAATTTTTCGATATTTATTTCATTTTTTTGTTTCTTTTTGACTTTTTTTTACTTGGCGATATTTTTTGAACTTGGCGATATTTTTTGGACTTGGCGACATTTTTTAGATGCATTAAGCCAATTTTAATGCTTTTTTCGTCTCTTTTATTTTTAACGGGAAAGTAGGCTAAAAAAAGAAAAGAAGATAAGACAGGAATAAGACTAGAAAGATGAGAAAAAAAGACTGCAAGACAGAAAAAAATTGTTCGTTAAAACCGGGTCTTGCTCGTTAAAACGAATTCTGTTCCATAGACTTAACATTGATCCAACAAAATATTCTCGTTTCCCTCGTTATTGATTTATAATAATGTAAGAGCAGATTTGTAGTAGTAAAAGTTGAAATTCCCAAAAGACGAATTTTTAACAATTGGCTGATTGTTAACAACCAACTAATTTCATATTTAACTAGCTGCGTGGCCGGGATTTGCACGGTTTACCTTGAAAATACATTTTATGTCAAGTAAATAAATTTTTTTTTAGCAACTTTGAAATTCAACACCTCAAGGGGGGGGGGGGCGGCCAGTTTCAAAAGCCCAGGGCGGCCTCACGTCAAATACGCATCTGATAAATTCTCACAAGATTCAGTTGAATATAAATTTGTTGAACTTGTTAAAATATAATAGGATTTTTTCGGCAAAAATAAGTAAAAAAAAGACTATTCTCGTAGAAATTGCAGATTCAAAACTAAATATTTATAAAATAAACCTTGCCTCTGTGCATTAAAGTTTAAATTCACTAATGTTCTGTATCGCAGCATTTATTTACTAAATTTAATAAATTTTAACTTAGTCAATTTTCATGTGACCTTTATTATGGTAAAATACTTTATCACGAGATTCAGTTGACTTTAAATTTACTGAACTTGTTATCTTTTAATGAGATTTTATTACACAAAAATACAACTTTTAGTGAAATTTTTTCGTCAAACATTTTTTCATTAGCAGGCCGAGTACTCAGTGATCAATTTAAATCATTTTTTGGATCCGTATGACATGTTCGTACAGTGGTGGACAGAATTATAAACTCAACTTTTTAAAGTTTTGTTTTGATTATAACGCGACGCAGTTTAAGTTGTTTTCACTAAAACGAAGATGAATAGTTGACAAAATAGTTTTATAATTAGTTCAAACTGTCAATTAAATAAAAAAGTTAATTAAAGTTATGAAACTTGCAAACTTAAAATTTTATCATTACGTGAAACCTGGACAAAAGTATAAACTCAAAGGCAAAAAATCCAGGATTACGATAAAGTTTTGATCGAAAACAGTACTTTGAAGCATTATTAAGAGTAAGTGTTGCCATTATTGACTGCTAAAAATTTCAGTTTTCAAAATAAATGAGAAACGTTAAAATTCACAGCTGGACAAAATTATAAACTCAAAAATCCGATCATTGTTTTGGTCATAACTTAACCCGGTTTACCTTTTTTTCGTTCAAGTAAAGATGAAATACTGACTAACTAATCCTAAATTCAGTTTAACTCATAAATTTAATAAAACAAACACTGAAATTTCGAAAATGCTCAATTTTAATATCACATCATCACTAGAAACTTGAACAAAAGTAACAACTCGCTAGTCAGAAACTGTGAAGTTTGGTAGAACTTGGTTCGAATGTTTAATAATTTAACAACGGAAAATGAATCAATTTCTCATAAAATAATATAAACTCAGAATACTACATTATAAAAGGATAAATTCACAATACGACATTACAATTTATAAACTCACAGTTTTTAAGTGTTATTTTTACAATTGCTTTAGGAAAACTAAGGAATATTTAATTTTTCTATTTGCATGGATAAATTGAAAAACGAATAACTAAAATCCATGCTTAATTAATTTGAAAAATTTACATTTGCATGAAATCTAGCCATCTGTATAAACTAAAAACGTTCAAAAATGAGTTGGGCCTCCGTTTTTCTGAATTACCTCAAATATACGGTTGGGCATAGATTTTACAAGCGTTTCCAACAGCTGCTGTGGCACTTCATTCCAGGCTGAAAGTATTGCCCTTTTTAATTCGTTTGTGGTTTGGTACTGGTTTCCATCACGATAAACTTTCCGAACAATTATCCCCCAAAGGTTTTCAATCGGGTTAAGATCAGGACTACGAGCTGGCCATTTCATAACTTTGACATTCCAACGCTTGAACCACTCTTTAGTACTTTTCGCTGTATGTATGCTCGCGTTGTCTTGCTGGAATAACCAGTTACCTCCAGGAATCAGATGAGCATAGGGTAAAAGATTATCTTCCAACACTAGTTGGTAATCTTCGGCGTTCTGTCTTCCATCAAGGAAAGCTAATCCTGCCTTGCCATGCTGAGAGAAACCAGCCCAAACCATCACAGAGCCTCCTCCGAAGTTTCTGCTAAATATGTGTCGTTCTTGTTTTCTTATGTCATGCCAGTAGTATCGTAAGCCATCCGGACCGTCCAAGTTGAATTTTTTTTCATCGGACCAAACAACTGAATTCCACGTATTTTTCCAAGACATATGTCTCTGTGCAAACTGAAGTCTTTCATTAATATGCTGTACCTCCAGTTTCGGCGACGCTTTCATTTTTCTCCATGTCATGTTCTGTGCTTGTTGTAGCACTCTTCTAACTGTTCTACTGCTTACCTTTAATTTTAAAATTTTCAGAATTTTGCTGGAAGAAGCTCCAGTTTTTGATGCTATGCGCAAAATATATCTTCGATCTCTCTCAGTTAGTTTCGAATGCCTTCCAGTCCTTTTCCTTTTCCATAAGTTAATGGATCCTTCAATACATTTTTTACTGCCCCTTGGGAACACTTAACTAAAAAGGCGATTTGGCGCTGAGTTTTACCAACAGCTCTGTAGGCCACAATTTTACCTACTTGTCGTTCTGTAAGTTTTAATCCTTTAGGCATTTTGAAACTCAATGAATTACGCTGCACGAAGAGCTTAACGACTTGACAGAATAAAAAACTTGCAGCAAAAAAACTCAAATCATTCTGAACAAAAAAGCAGACGATAAAAATTTTACTTGAATAATAATAAAATTAAATAAATAAACCGTGAGAAAATATCGTTTGAAGTAAAAATAACTGTTTATTACTAGTGAGTTGTTACTTTTGTCCAAGTTTCATGTGATGATACGATATTTAAATGGACCTTATTCGTGTGACGTCATTGCGGGTATTGACCGAGCCTAGCAGACGAAATTTAAGATTTGGAACCAATCAAGATTGTGGAAACTGGATGTAATACCCGCAAACGAAGACCGTTGCCATTCCGTGAATAAGGTCCATTGAGCATTTTCGAAATTTCATTGTTTGTTTGATTAAATTTATGAGTTAAACAGAATTTAGGATTAGTTAGTCAGTATTTCATTCTTATTTGAACGAAAAAAAGGTAAACCGAGTTAAGTTATGACCAAAACAATGATCGGATTTTTGAGTTTATAATTTTGTCCAGCTGTGAATTTTAACGTTTCTCATTTATTTTGAAAATCGAAATATTTAGCAGTCAATAATGGCAACACTTACTCTTCCTAATGCTTCAAAGTACCGTTTTCGAACAAAACTTTATCGTAATCCTGGATTTTTTGCCTTTGAGTTTATACTTTTGTCCAGGTTTCACGTAATGATAAAATTTTAAGTTTGCAAGTTTCATAACTTTAATTAACTTTTTCATTTAATTGATAGTTTGCACTAATTATAAAACTATTTTGTCAACTATTCATCGTCGTTTTAGTGAAAACAACTTAAACTGAGTCGCGTTCTAATCAAAACAAAACTTTAAAAAGTTGAGTTTATAATTCTGTCCACCACTGTAGTTATAAAAAACTGTTATGATGTTTTTGAATTGTAACAGAAGTTTAAATGTATTTAGATATGATTTAAGGAATCTTGCAATTTTTACCGAGATTGCATAAAATGATCGGTTATTATCCTGTACGTAATAACTAAATTTGAAACTACAGCATTATAAAACATCAAGTGTTTGTTCTCCCTAAAAAAATACTATTTTGCATAAAAGGTTAAAATCACTCTATATTTTATAGCATTTCCATTTATTACATTTAATAAATGTTATACTAAAGCAACTAAAACTAAAAATAGTTTAAATACCTTGTTTTGTTCCTATTCTCAATATTGTCTTTCAAAAAGTTACCTTTTAATTAAAATTGAATAAATTCAACCATGTAAGACTACCTTTGTTTCAGGATCAAACTAACAATTTGTTATGAAGTACTTATTTTTGCTATGTCGTACAATGGCAAAAACTGAAGCTTAATAGCATTTTTTTTTCTTATCTTGTCCAATTTTCAGTTCTGTTGACAAGATTAGCGAAAATAAGAGCTTATACAACAATGAAATCAGAAAATGAAATAAAGTATTATGCACAAGATTTTTATATTCTTTGGGAAACATTTTATTTTGATATATTTAATTAATGTGTCATGACGAATTAAAACCTAAAAAAAAGTTTAAAACATGCAAGCACTGGGTGGGGTAAAAAATTAAGAAGTTACTATAAACTAACATTGAAATTCTCCTTAATAAACCATTATTATTATTATAAACCTATAAGAGGCACAAATCCTTTTAAATGTAAGGCACTGAAATCAAAAATCAGAGGCACAGACGTTTTCAAATATAAGGCACTGAAATCTAAAATCAGAGGCACAAACGTCCTCAAATATAAGGCACTGAAATCTAAAATCAAAGGCACGGTATGTGCCTTTTAATTTCAGAGGCACAAACGGTGCCTTTCATTTTAAATGTGCCGCTTAATTTTCAGAGGCACAAAAATTCAAAATGTGCCTCTTATTTCAGAGGCACAGTTTTAAGAGTGTAGTTATTATTTTGGCGCGCTTTTCCCAGTAAACAACGACACAGCCGCCATTGTGTCAGTTCTGAATAAGTGCTTGGAGTGTCTATCATTTATGTCTATGTAAGTTGATTGGACATAAGTACCCTTAATACCATTTTACTTCATAATGCCGTTTTACTGCAAAAACTTTGAAACGCTCTCCTGAAAAGTCGTGTTTTGCAGATATGCCGTTGTTCATTTCAAGCAGCGATATATATGTGTGTGTCTTATATATATATATCCTATATACGAGATATAAGATAGTATATAAGATAGGTAAAAATAGATGAACAGCGACATAGGTACCGAGTGAAATAGTTTTTATACAACCTCTAAACTCATGTAAGAAGACGGCGAAGGCAGCGTTCTTGGCGAAAAAAAGTGAATGTTATTAAAAGTGAATTGCGCATATTCTACTTTAAATTGGAAATACGTTTCTGAGGCAACAAAACAGTTGGTAAGTCTGAAATCCTGACAGGATGAATAAAACGTTTGCTGTTTTGCACTCAGTAATAATTTTAAACACAAGAGCCAAGTCCTTTCTAGCAGCTGCACCCCTTCAAGTGCCCTGAAGTTTCCGCTGTAAATAACGTGCGAAAGTACCGAATCTGTCACAAGATTTTAATTTTGCTTAAAGTTCTAAATCAAGAGCACTTAGTTTTATGAACGCTGCTCGTTTCTGTTAACGATTCTTTTTTGGGAGGTGCTATTACAAACCCTTTTTAATGTGAGTGTTGGAGCTCTCCGCTAGAATAAATGAAAGCCTCTAGATTTCAAATATCAATTTGCTTAAACGGTGAATTAAAATCACAAATCATTCAAGTAATAGTATTTCATAAACTTTAAGCATTAAATTTGATAATAGCAAACCATCCCTTTTTTGCATGAACTATGTTTTTATAAGAATTGTTTAGGTAACGGAAAGCTTAATATTAATTTAAACCTGCAAAAATGTTGTGGTGGTAGTGAGGGAGGGGGTATTTTAAGTGAATTTAAGAAGCTAGAGTGAAAACAGAAACGTACTTGATTTCACTAAGCTAAGAATTATTATTATTTTTATTATTTGTATATTACATAGTAATACAAAATAGGTTTTTCTAATAATTTAAACAAGCTAATTTTAATTTATAACTTTGAAAAAACACTTCAAAAAATGAACTGTTGTTTTTACAGTGGGTCATTCCACGTCAGTTCACCCGGTCATGTAACCCATGCCCTCGGATTTTGATAAAACTTGGTGTATTTAATATTTTTATGGTGGTAAGTAACCATATGAATTCTTTTGCCCATATGTGATCTGGTTTTTGTTTTACAGGCCGTCAAACTTTTCAAAAAATCGCATTTTCTGTCAACCGCTAAGCCTAATCTGCATGTATACGTATCTCTTCAGTAAATTGTGACGGGTGTAGAAATCTTTCAATATTTCCAAAAATTCTCAGATATGTTGCTGAAAGTATGAGGATTTAATAAAAAAAATACTTGAAATTTATATAATATAATTTTGTTTGAATAAAATTTGAATAAACTACGACAAGAATTTTTTTTCTTGTGCAAAACATGAGGTGAGCATTTCACAAAAAGGCGGAGGTCCTATTCAATAATGGAAGCATTCGAAATGAGCCTGAAGGTGTGTTCTATCATTGCCAAGAGTAAAATTAGTGGTTTTTTTCGTTTTCTTGTTGCTGTTGCACAATATACACATTTCAGTATCAAAATTTTTGAAAAAAAGTTCTAGTCATTTTCCTAACCTAAATTTCACTGAAAAGCAAACATACCTTTATTTTTATGTGTATTTACAGCCCTATTATGCTACTTAAAAACATCTTAATCCCTTATTAAGCAGAAAGAAAAGTTAGAAATAATTTATGACTCCCAAATTCAGTTGTTAAGTTCAGCAAAATATCACATGCAGAAAAAAGATGTGCAAAACATGAATTTACTTTAGTAGCTTTTTATGAAGAGGCGGAGGTCATATTCAATAATAGAAGCATTCGAAATAAACCTAAAGGTGTGTTCTATCATTGCAAAGAATAAAATTAGTGGCTTTTTTTCGTTTTCTTGTTGCTATTGCACAATATACACATTTCAGTACCAACATTTTTGAAAAAAGTTCTAGTCATTTTCCTAGCTTAATTTTCAATATTTTTTGCGTAAAAGAAGCATTGTGCATGCTTTTGTAGCATAAAAACGTATTATATTTAGTTTTAATGAATTATAATTGTATTGAATGTGCGAAGAAGAGATAGGATAGCACAATCTTTAAAGTAAAAACAGTAATTAAAAATGTGAGTTTCTGAATATAATCGGATTGTTTGTCTTTGAAGTGTTTGTGTGATCCTGTTTCCAGCAAATTTAAGGAATATACTGTTTGATATTTTAACGCTCAACCTTCCTTGCATTTGCGCATGTATCAGGTCTCTTCTTATTTTAGCAAAATATGGTTCATAGTGATAAGAGGGATAAAGAATGCGAGTGGGTTTTCTGTTTTGGTTTGTTTGTTTTTCATTGGATTCGCTTATCAGGAAGGTTGGTTTGCGCTGATAAATAATAATAGGAGATAATTAAAAAGCTAGAGCCCCGGACAGTCATAATTCAATAAAAATAAACTAGAAATTTCAGCATCCAGTTAAGAGCAAATACAGCTTTCAACACTTGCTATTGGAGTTTAAAAGAAAAAAATTGAAAATTTTCAAGTAAGTGACTATGCTGGACTTAAAGCAAGACTATCTTTTACCTAAGAAAGGACTATTATCTTTACTATAACCAAAAAATGGTAAGATGTTAGATGAAATAATTACGTCAAACGGTCTGTAACATAAGATTCTGGAAGATGTTACTATTCTCTTCAAAAGGAGATTGAATATGTACAAAATAAGTATTCCGAATATTTCATGATAACGTGACTTCAACAAGTACTGTCCGACGTCGTAAATGCAAGGAAGGTCGAGCGTTAAAATATCAAACAGTATATTCCTTAAATTTGCTAAAAACAGGATCACACAAACACTTCAAAGACAAACAATCCGATAATATTCGGAAACTCAAATTTTTCATTGTTATTTTTTCGTCAAAGATTGAGCTATCCTATCTCTTCTTCGCACATTCAATACAATTATAAATCATTAAAATTAAATATAATACGTTTTTATGCTACAAAAGCATGAGCTATGCTTCTTTTACACAAAAAATATTGAAAATTAAGTTAGGAAATGACTAGAACTTTTTTCAAAAATGTTGGTCCTGAAATGTATATATTGTGCAATAGCAAAAAAAAAAAAAAAACGAAAAAAGCCACTAATTCTGTTCTTTGCAATGATAGAACACACCTTTAGGTTTATTTCGAATGCTTCTAGTATTGAATATGACCTCCGCCTCTTCATAAAAAGCTACTAAAGTGAATTCATGTTTTGCACATCTTTTTTCTGCATCTGATATTTTGCTGAACTTGACAACTGAGTTAGGGAGTCACAAATTATTTCTCACTTTCCTTTCTGCTTAATAAGGGATTAAGATGATTTTTAAGTAGCATAATAGGGCTGTAAATATGCTTAAAAATAAAGGTATGTTTGCTTTTCAGTGAAATTTAGGTTAGGAAAATGACTAGAACTTTTTTTCAAAAATTTTGATACTGAAATGTGTATATTGTGCAACAGCAACAAGAAAACGAAAAAAACCACTAATTTTATTCTTGGCAATGATAGAACACACCTTCAGGCTCATTTTGAATGCTTCCATTATTGAATAGGACCTCCGCCTTTTCGTGAAATGCCACTTAAGTAACCTCATGTTTTGCACAAGAAAAAAAAATGCTTGTCGTAGTTTATTCAAATTTTATTCAAACAAAATTATATTATATAAATTTCAAGTATTTTTTTATTAAATCCTCATACTTTCAGCAACATATCTGAGAATTTTTGGAAATATTGAAAGATTTCTGCACCCGTCACAATTTACTGAAGAGATACGTATACATGCAAATTAGGCTTAGCGGTTGGCAGAAAATGCGATTTTTTGAAAAGTTTGACGACCTGTAAAACAAAAACCAGATCACATATGGGCAAAAGAATTCATATGGTCACTTACCACCATAAAAATATTAAATACACCAACTTTTATCAAAATCCGAGGACATGGGTTACAAAATCCCGTTTTCCTGGGTGATTTGACATGGATTGACCCAGTATAATACTGGCAGCCGAGGTTCCAAATTAAAACTGTAAAATGCGCAGTAATGAACTGTAAAACTAGAAATTTTGCAGTTTATTGATGCAAAATTTACCTGTATTATACTGTAAAATAACAGTTTGATACTGACAGCAGAAGTTCTAGTTTAAAACTATAAAATGCACGGTAGTAAACTGATTATTGTAAAATAAGCAATTTTACAGTTTAGTACTGTAAAAGTAGCAATTTTACAGCTTATTACTGTAATATTAGCAATTGTTTCAGTTTATTACAATAAAATTAGTTGTATTTTACTGTAGAAACAACATTCATTTTTTACAGTGAAACAATTCTCATTGTTAGGAATTAATCAAAAATGACAATAAATGTTAATTGAGGTGAACAGAAACAACAAGTAGCCCTAATTAAATTGCTGGAATAAGAAAAGAAAAATATGTTCACTAACGATGAATTGTTCCTATTTTATACACTGTGCTATTTTGTACATTTCACAGTGGAACTAATTTTAATGTATGTTAATTTAAATTCATAACTTCTTGAATTTAGGCATTAATAAAACGATTCCAAGGGACAACATAAAATGAGCTCTGAACATCTTTAAAAAGTTTTATCGCTTAATAGTATTTTTTTTATCAATTTGCTATAAGGAAAACGGAAAAACCTATTACTTTAAAAAGAATGCATAGACGTTATTACTCATTTTATTACAGAATTTGGCAATGCAAAAATAAAATAAAAAATATTTTTTAGCTGCATTTATTTTATAATCTTAAAAAAAATA
>JAXGGA010020948.1:0-17391 GCA_038373865.1 Uloborus plumipes | reverse complement strand
CGGAAGAATCTGGCAGGTATATATATGTATATATATATATTATATATATATATATATATATATATATATATATATATATATATATATTTTTTTTTTTTTTTTTTTTTTCTTCTTTTGTCTTATTGTTCTCTTTTTGATATTCCTATTTGCAATTGGATTTTTAGCTGCAATAAATTGCGCTAGGTTCTTTTGCAGACTTTAACTGTTAATCTTGATTATCATATCTATATATATAAGATGCGGTGTTCGTTTGTCTGTATGTTTGTAACCGCTGGCCAGAAGCCCCCGCAGCACCCACAGACCTGAAACTTGGCTCAAAAATTCGAACGTACCCGCCCTCGTGCACCTCGAAGCCCAAATTTTTAATTTCGAATTAGTTATTTTTAAATTAATTAATTAGTCTCATTTTTGGTGTATCCGCCATAATTGAGGGGGGAAAACCTCGCCCCACCCCAAAACATTATATATCGTTGGAAAGGGTTTTTTTTTCTGAAAAAGAAAAGTTTTAGCACGTTTCTGTCCGTTAATTAGGACAGGAGATATTAATTAATCAAATTTAGTCAATTTTCAAGGCCTAACTCTACGCAGAACTGAAACACTAGAGCCATTTTCCTGATCAGCTGCTCTTTTGTCCCTGAAGTTACTTTGTGGTTTAAATTTGCGTATAGATTTAAGCCTTGAAAATTTATTCAATTTGATTAATTAATATCTCCTGTTACTTACTTAACTTTCTGTCTCTTATATTTATTTGGCGAATTGATTTAAACTTTAACATGACTTTAAGTGGAATTTAAAAGGTTGTGGAGCGCATTTGAACTAAAGGATATAATAATTTTTCTTCAGAGGAGGTTCCCGGCCAGTGAAATCTTGATTATTTGAGGGTCACTGTTAGATTGTAATCACTTCAAAGAGATGGTACGAAAGACATTATATTTCTTTCCTTTTAATGTTCACATTAAAATCATGGAAGAATGGCTGTGGCTGATCTACCTGATACAATCGGTTCCCTATGTTAATAAATTTAGATTTGGCGACCAATTTTACATTGAAATTACGGTTAAATCGGTGAATTATCACGGGACGCGGGAGCGTCCCGCCCCGCCAAGAAAACCAAATACAAGCCGCCAAGAAATTTCCGTCGCCAATAAAAATGTAAAAGAGCGACTAGGACTGTTTACGCGAGTAACCAAACCGGGGTTTTCACCCCTCTGTATCTCAGCCCCATAAAGATCCTTAGAATTCATTTTGGTATACTCAATCTCCAGCGGCCCCTGACGGCACATACTAAAGCAAAACATCCAGGATCCTCAGGGGGAGGGGTGATATATGTTATAAAATCGCTATTTTTTGCACTTTTTAAAAATTGTTTGACAGGGGTCCAGACTAAACGGTAACTCGGATTGAGCTCTGCTTTTGCACCCACATTTATTTTGTCCCAAAGCTCGGCATAGGGGGTTTTTCGACCCCCCCACCCCCTCCCCCTCGCTTTTATTTTCCGTATCTTTTCTCCCCGGGGTCTTTAGTGTTGATTTTTGGTATGAATATTCTCGATGAGACATTGAGGACATTTTCCCAAAATTTACCCCCGGGGTCATCGCACCCCGGAGTTATTAATGCTTAAAATTGGTCCGATTTCTATCTACCAGCTCTGTTCAACATCTGAGCGTTTATGTTTTCATTGTTGGGCCACGAGGAAAGAAAACTCAATGATTTATAATTTTATCTGTTGCCAGTTTCTATTTGTTAACAAATAAAATATTTGTAATTGATTTTATTGCATAGGGCTTTTAACCTTCCGGAAAGCGCGCGACATACCGATACACGAGAGCGCGCGCTGGGTCAGAGTGACCCATATTACATTTTAAGACCCATATTACATTTTAAGAGCATTTTAACAATATTTAATGAATAATTCAGTAGTAAATCATGATTTTGACAAATATTAATCAAGGATCTCAAAAGTATATCCAAGTTCAAGGGGTCGACTTTGAATGCAGCTACAGTGGACCTGATCCATTTCTTTCAAATAGAAGTAGAGCAGCGAGTGTTTATCCTTGCGCCTGGGTCGAAAAGACCCAGCGCGAACGCTCGAATGTTAAATGGGATCTTCAATTTAGTTCATTTTAATATGAGATCGGCAGTAAGGGTTGGGGTTTTTTTTTTTAACTTTTAATTTAATCGTAGTATTGTTAGCAACTAGCTTTGTTTTGCGTCGGTTCGGGTGGTACATTGTGATTGATTTCAAATTTATCCCAGACTGAAGAAGATCCTTGAACTTTTGCACCAAATGCATGCCGCCAAGAAAACCACAGATGTCGGACCGCCAAGAAAAATGTTGAAGGGAAAAAAACACATGCAAAGTAAATTTTGAAGAGAAAAAAAAACAGGCAAAGAAATAATATTAATGCAAAAACATGTGATATCTCCCCAAAAACAACAGTGTTGTAAAAAAATCCCCCGCCAAGAAAACCTTAAATACTCAGCCTTAAAAAGTTATGATATCGAGTTTTCCCGCCAAGTTTGTGCCAAACTACAACTAACCTGTATGTATAGTTCTTTTAAATTGTTTTCAGTCCTGCCAGGCGGGAAGTTTTTACTCATTAAGCAACCACCTCACAAGACAAAGCTTCCCGCCTGGCAAAACTGAAAACAATTTAAAAGAACTATACATACAGGTTAGTTGTAGTTTGGCACAAACTTGGCGGGAAAACTCGATATCATAACTTTTTAAGGCTGAGTATTTAAGGTTTTCTTGGCGGGGGATTTTTTTACAACACTGTTGTTTTTGGGGAGATATTAAATTTCAAGGGCAATATTGCTGTGGTCATTGAGAGTTTTCGAAAATCTTGGCTCTACAGTTGTGTCAAAAGTTCCATTGAAACGTAAAAATTTCGCTAAAAATAAATAAGTTCGTCACACACACACGAAAAGAAGAAAAAAGTCTTTAAAACTAAAATAATCCTCGCATTGAACACTACAAACTGAAATGGCATTAAAAGTGTCATCAATATATTTTAAAAGGTCGTGGTGCACATTTGAATTAAAGAATATAATAATTTTACTTAAGAGGGTGGAGTGAATTTAAATTTATTCAGTTGACTTTCTTTACATTTTTTGCACGGGCATCGCCGTGCGGGTACTGCTAGTCTATATATATATATAAAGACTAGCAGTACCCGCACGGCGATGCCCGTGCAAAAAATGTAAAGAAAGTCAACTGAATAAATTTAAATTCACTCCACCCTCTTAAGTAAAATTATTATATTCTTTAATTCAAATGTGCACCACGACCTTTTAAAATATATTGATGACACTTTTAATGCCATTTCAGTTTGTAGTGTTCAATGCGAGGATTATTTTAGTTTTAAAGACTTTTTTCTTCTTTTCGTGTGTGTGTGACGAACTTATTTATTTTTAGCGAAATTTTTACGTTTCAATGGAACTTTTGACACAACTGTAGAGCCAAGATTTTCGAAAACTCTCAATGACCACAGCAATATTGCCCTTGAAATTTAATATCTCCCCAAAAACAACAGTGTTGTAAAAAAATCCCCCGCCAAGAAAACCTTAAATACTCAGCCTTAAAAAGTTATGATATCGAGTTTTCCCGCCAAGTTTGTGCCAAACTACAACTAACCTGTATGTATAGTTCTTTTAAATTGTTTTCAGTTTTGCCAGGCGGGAAGCTTTGTCTTGTGAGGTGGTTGCTTAATGAGTAAAAACTTCCCGCCTGGCAGGACTGAAAACAATTTAAAAGAACTATACATACAGGTTAGTTGTAGTTTGGCACAAACTTGGCGGGAAAACTCGATATCATAACTTTTTAAGGCTGAGTATTTAAGGTTTTCTTGGCGGGGGATTTTTTTACAACACTGTTGTTTTTGGGGAGATATCACATGTTTTTGCATTAATATTATTTCTTTGCCTGTTTTTTTTTTCTCTTCAAAATTTACTTTGCATGTGTTTTTTTCCCTTCAACATTTTTCTTGGCGGTCCGACATCTGTGGTTTTCTTGGCGGCATGCATTTGGTGCAAAAGTTCAAGGATCTTCTTCAGTCTGGGATAAATTTGAAATCAATCACAATGTACCACCCGAACCGACGCAAAACAAAGCTAGTTGCTAACAATACTACGATTAAATTAAAAGTTAAAAAAAAAAACCCCAACCCTTACTGCCGATCTCATATTAAAATGAACTAAATTGAAGATCCCATTTAACATTCGAGCGTTCGCGCTGGGTCTTTTCGACCCAGGCGCAAGGATAAACACTCGCTGCTCTACTTCTATTTGAAAGAAATGGATCAGGTCCACTGTAGCTGCATTCAAAGTCGACCCCTTGAACTTGGATATACTTTTGAGATCCTTGATTAATATTTGTCAAAATCATGATTTACTACTGAATTATTCATTAAATATTGTTAAAATGCTCTTAAAATGTAATATGGGTCACTCTGACCCAGCGCGCGCTCTCGTGTATCGGTATGTCGCGCGCTTTCCGGAAGGTTAAAAGCCCTATGCAATAAAATCAATTACAAATATTTTATTTGTTAACAAATAGAAACTGGCAACAGATAAAATTATAAATCATTGAGTTTTCTTTCCTCGTGGCCCAACAATGAAAACATAAACGCTCAGATGTTGAACAGAGCTGGTAGATAGAAATCGGACCAATTTTAAGCATTAATAACTCCGGGGTGCGATGACCCCGGGGGGTAAATTTTGGGAAAATGTCCTCAATGTCTCATCGAGAATATTCATACCAAAAATCAACACTAAAGACCCCCGGGGAGAAAAGATACGGAAAATAAAAGCGAGGGGGAGGGGGTGGGGGGGTCGAAAAACCCCCTATGCCGAGCTTTGGGACAAAATAAATGTGGGTGCAAAAGCAGAGCTCAATCCGAGTTACCGTTTAGTCTGGACCCCTGTCAAACAATTTTTAAAAAGTGCGAAAAATAGCGATTTTATAACATATATCACCCCTCCCCCTGAGGGTCCTGGATGTTTTGCTTTAGTATGTGCCGTCAGGGGCCGCTGGAGATTGAGTATACCAAAAATGAACTCTAAGGATCTTTATGGGGCTGAGATACAGAGGGGTGAAAACCCCGGTTTGGTTACTCGCGTAAACAGTCCTAGTCGCTCTTTTACATTTTTATTGGCGACGGAAATTTCTTGGCGGCTTGTATTTGGTTTTCTTGGCGGGGCGGGACGCTCCCGCGTCCCGTGATAATTCACCGATTTAACCGTAATTTCAATGTAAAATTGGTCGCCAAATCTAAATTTATTAACATAGGGAACCGATTGTATCAGGTAGATCAGCCACAGCCATTCTTCCATGATTTTAATGTGAACATTAAAAGGAAAGAAATATAATGTCTTTCGTACCATCTCTTTGAAGTGATTACAATCTAACAGTGACCCTCAAATAATCAAGATTTCACTGGCCGGGAACCTCCTCTGAAGAAAAATTATTATATCCTTTAGTTCAAATGCGCTCCACAACCTTTTAAATTCCACTTAAAGTCATGTTAAAGTTTAAATCAATTCGCCAAATAAATATAAGAGACAGAAAGTTAAGTAAGTAACAGGAGATATTAATTAATCAAATTGAATAAATTTTCAAGGCTTAAATCTATACGCAAATTTAAACCACAAAGTAACTTCAGGGACAAAAGAGCAGCTGATCAGGAAAATGGCTCTAGTGTTTCAGTTCTGCGTAGAGTTAGGCCTTGAAAATTGACTAAATTTGATTAATTAATATCTCCTGTCCTAATTAACGGACAGAAACGTGCTAAAACTTTTCTTTTTCAGAAAAAAAAACCCTTTCCAACGATATATAATGTTTTGGGGTGGGGCGAGGTTTTCCCCCCTCAATTATGGCGGATACACCAAAAATGAGACTAATTAATTAATTTAAAAATAACTAATTCGAAATTAAAAATTTGGGCTTCGAGGTGCACGAGGGCGGGGTACGTTCGAATTTTTGAGCCAAGTTTCAGGTCTGTGGGTGCTGCGGGGGCTTCTGGCCAGCGGTTACAAACATACAGACAAACGAACACCGTCATCTTTATATATATAGATATCACCCCTCCCCCTGAGGGTCCTGGATGTTTTGCTTTAGTATGTGCCGTCAGGGGCCGCTGGAGATTGAGTATACCAAAAATGAACTCTAAGGATCTTTATGGGGCTGAGATACAGAGGGGTGAAAACCCCGGTTTGGTTACTCGCGTAAACAGTCCTAGTCGCTCTTTTACATTTTTATTGGCGACGGAAATTTCTTGGCGGCTTGTATTTGGTTTTCTTGGCGGGGCGGGACGCTCCCGCGTCCCGTGATAATTCACCGATTTAACCGTAATTTCAATGTAAAATTGGTCGCCAAATCTAAATTTATTAACATAGGGAACCGATTGTATCAGGTAGATCAGCCACAGCCATTCTTCCATGATTTTAATGTGAACATTAAAAGGAAAGAAATATAATGTCTTTCGTACCATCTCTTTGAAGTGATTACAATCTAACAGTGACCCTCAAATAATCAAGATTTCACTGGCCGGGAACCTCCTCTGAAGAAAAATTATTATATCCTTTAGTTCAAATGCGCTCCACAACCTTTTAAATTCCACTTAAAGTCATGTTAAAGTTTAAATCAATTCGCCAAATAAATATAAGAGACAGAAAGTTAAGTAAGTAACAGGAGATATTAATTAATCAAATTGAATAAATTTTCAAGGCTTAAATCTATACGCAAATTTAAACCACAAAGTAACTTCAGGGACAAAAGAGCAGCTGATCAGGAAAATGGCTCTAGTGTTTCAGTTCTGCGTAGAGTTAGGCCTTGAAAATTGACTAAATTTGATTAATTAATATCTCCTGTCCTAATTAACGGACAGAAACGTGCTAAAACTTTTCTTTTTCAGAAAAAAAAACCCTTTCCAACGATATATAATGTTTTGGGGTGGGGCGAGGTTTTCCCCCCTCAATTATGGCGGATACACCAAAAATGAGACTAATTAATTAATTTAAAAATAACTAATTCGAAATTAAAAATTTGGGCTTCGAGGTGCACGAGGGCGGGGTACGTTCGAATTTTTGAGCCAAGTTTCAGGTCTGTGGGTGCTGCGGGGGCTTCTGGCCAGCGGTTACAAACATACAGACAAACGAACACCGTCATCTTTATATATATAGATATATTTTATATACTGAATATTATATTGTATATAATATATATATATATCTATATAGATATATATCTAAAATCTATTTTTTGACGTAATTCTTTTTTAAAGACGGGATGGGGGAGTGCATCCTCTGTGCCATCTCTCTCAGTTGTCACATACTCCGTTTCATGAACCCTTTCACCAATCAAAGCGTGACATCATTTGTGGACAGCCCCTGATTATGAAAAAAACAAAATTAAAAAAATACTTCTTTCTAGAAACAACTGCTGCTTCTTTATGTTTAGAGTGCTTATGATCTGTATTGTTTTAATTTTTATGCGTAATTGTGAGCTTTAGAAGAAATTAAAGCATTTAAAAAAAAACATAATTTTAAGCGAAAGCATCTTCTTGCGTTATGAAAAATTCTTTATTGCTTATGAGCAACGCGATAAAGGGCAACGTTTTGTTCTCGATTTATATAAAGCATCGTGTTAAACTTACCAATTGTGTACCGCTCGACAGTAAAGGTACAAAATAGCAACTGCTGCAAGTGTCATCTTACTTAAAGGTTATGTTTTGTCCTTAAAAACAATAGTAGATAAAGATGTCAATAAATTTTCTTCAAGGTGTTCGTTCCCAACGAACGTTAAAATGTCAAGATTAATTATGTGTCTTATTGAGTAAAAATATGGTGGCAGAATTCGTGATTAAAGTATAATGGCGGAAAATGTTTGAAGGTAACCTTCTTGCACATAAAATGTTTTCGTTTCAAAATAATGTGCGGAGGCATGAGAACTTTTCAAAAATGAAAAAGAGTTGAAATTTACTCTAGTAAACTACGTTTCCATAAAACTTTCTACACTAAAAAAAACTGCTGTACTACTAGAAAAATCTTTAGAAAATTGCACTTAAGTAATATTTTCTAGTAACTAGGGGGCTAGCCCCCCCCCCCCCCGCTTACTTACGCTCGCCAACCTCTAGATTGCTACTTTGACCTTATCTGATTACTGTAAAATTCCTAACTAATTTTCCAGTAGTAAATTGTAAAATTACTAGTCTACAGTAATAAACTGCAAAATTGCTAGTTTTACAGTAATAAACTGCAAAACAGAAAATTTTACAGTTTATTACCGTGTTTCACGGTTTTAAACTGGAACCTCTGCTGCCAGTATTATCCTATAAAAACAACAGTTTATTTTTGGAGTGTAGAAACATGAATTTCGGTTCAGTAAGATTAACAAGCAATCGTGATCGCTTGATAAAAACATAGAATTATTGTATCTAAGGGCAATTTTTAAAGTTATCAAAAAACATTTTTGCGGTTTTCAGACATCAACAATCAACCGTATCACCCATTGTTTTAAAAAAGATAATATGTTTATGCTTTATGTATCATATTATAATCATTATGCTTATTATTATCATCAGTTGAACTAGTTTCGTTTTACTGATATATTCTCACTATTTGCTTTCCGAAAGCTTATTCGAATTTTTGTAATGTTTGTTTCTTTTGTTGGATTGGGTAGCTGCTGATTTCCAACACATTTTTTTTTTTTTAAGGAAATTTTTACTAAAAGAATTTTTTAAAGAATTAAGATATATTTTTCCCGACTTGTGAACGTCCACGATAAGTTGCACTATCTATTCCCTCAAGAAGTTAAATTTAGTTTGAATAATGTCAAATTTTTTTTAATTAACTTTTGTTTTCATGAAGTATTTTAAAGTACTCTGCTTGAAACTAATTAAAAAATGATTAAGTTTTGACGCTGAATTCACAAAGCTGTGAAATTCGTTGTAGTCCTCTCTATTGCTTTCGAGCAGTAATTTTCAATGCTGCATCAACACCGGTTCACTGAAAAATTTGACCGGTTTTCCGAGACTTTTTTTACTTGAACAAGATACAAAAATTCCTCATTGAAGTAACAACAAAGATAATTTTTCTTCGTGTATTTCTGTAAATTTACTGAAAGGTTTATTTACTAACGAATTATGATAATTACAATAACTACTTTTCTTAACACCTCAATATTATTCCCCAAAAAAATCCATGAAAGCTTTATGAGTAACTTATGCAACAATTTTGAATGCCTAATGATTTTAATTTATTTAATTTCAATTTATTCGATTGATTTGTTTATTTCTTTTAAAAAAGAAAATCCAAGAAAAAGAAAAAAAACCACCGGTCAGAGTTTTTTTTTTTTTTTTTTCAAATTTTTACTGATGTGCGGTGAAAAAGGTTGAAAAATTCTGCCTTTTGTTTTAATGTTGCGATTTAACAACAACAAAGACACCTTTTCTGCTTCATCTTGGTCATATCGCGATCAACAAATTATAGCTCACTGGGCGAAAGTAATCTTTAATTCTGGAAAAACCGACAGCCATTAAATAAACTCGATTTCGTTTAAATTAAATTTATGTAAAACCAATGACGGGAGTAGGAAAGAGAGGATAATGATTTTATCATTGTCATAGTAGGTGGAGAGCATCAAGGAATAATAAATCGACATGAAATGTCAAACGTCAAATAATAATAACTAGCAGCTTGGCCAGGCGTTGCACGGGCTTCCTCGGAAATAAAAGGGATGTCAAGTAGCGCATGCTTAACACTCTCCCTAAATGACAAATGAAAAATTTACAGTATAAATTCTCATAAGAATAACGACACCGAATGGCTCATTCTTCCTCTAAAATTTACAATAAAATTCTAAATGGATTATATTAGTATAACTGTTTATTACTGTAATTGGATTCACTGACTTCTTACACAGTGAAGATAATTAGTCAAATAAAATTTTAAAATGAGGAAAGAATGTCAAAGTATCTAATATTTTGACAACGCATTCTTTTAGGAATGTGCGGAAAACTGCTATCTTTTTAGTTAACATTCAAAAATCGAGTAATTTGCAGTGTACCCATTTTTAAGTCAAGTATTTTTCAGAACAAAATAGTTCCTTTAATGTTGAATTTCAAAGCAATGTGAGTGATACTACTTATTGCTCATTCAAATTTAAATGTTATTCACTATTCGTTGAAACTGTATGTAGTGCTAGTTAAGCAGGATCAAAAAGGTACTGACATTGGAAGGGGGGGGGGATTAAATTTGTTGCTGACAAATTAAAGCTTTTGAAATCAAGGATTGAAGTCTTGCAAGTCTTTAATTATTTTTAGAGATGTTTATGGTTGTTTACTCCATTTTTCTAAAGTTATAACTTTGCATGTACTTCATGCTATCCTTTTATATTTTTTATTCACAACCAACTATCGAGTGAAAAGAATTCTAACAAAGCAGAATACTTTAAAAGTGTACTATAACACATAGAGCAAATGTCAAAAAAGTAATAACAAGAACAGAATAAAGTAAAGAAATTTTAAAAGAAAAAGTACAGAAAAAAAATCTACGCATTAAAAAATGTGCACAAATATTAAAAGAACACACAATACAAGTAAATGCAATGTACGTATATGAATAAAAATATCATTAAATCGCTTTTTTAAATTGTCTCTAAGTTTCAACAAAGTGGCAATTAACTTTAGCGGAAGAACCACAGAAAGAGAGACGAATCAATAAGATGTGAAAAGATTTATCATTTTAAAAATAAATGTCAGCTGTTGTCAAAAGGGGGAAATCTTTTAACGTTGCAAAAGATAAAGAATTAACTAATGATTTGAATTCAGGAAAGCCTTTCGAATTCGAACTAAGCCACTTATTGCCCCATTATTAATGCTCTTGGAAGCACCAAACAAATTTTATTTTACGCAGAAGATATTGATACCGCTCTTCCGATGGGCGTCAAAATTTAAATCGTGAGAGTATGTTTTTCACCACCAAATTTGGAGAAGAAACGTTATTGTTTACTAAATCATTATCTTCGTTAATTGCATTCCTATTAAGATAAGACCCAGCTAAATGAATATCTTGGAAAATGCTGAAATTTTTGATACTTGGTTTGGCTCTTAACTCTTGACCGTTCTCGAAGAGATTACGTACAAGCATTTATAGGGGAAGACCGCATATATTGGACCACTGCTTAAATTGGACCTCGGGCTTAAAATCTAGTACGGAGATCTGTGCTACATTTTAACAGTAAAAATATGAAGTTTTAGGAATAAAATCAATGTGTATGAAGTTTCACCAGTCTCCGAACTGTTTAGCGTGAGTTACGGCTTGATTTGTGTTGAAAACGTGCGAAATCTTATTTTGTGGACTTGTTTCTAGAAGGATAACTCAAAAACTTATGAATTGCGGTAAAATTCTGTTACAGTATTAAAAACTGTGTTTTATAAGGATTACATTGATGTATTTATATGCCCGATTGTGATAATTTTTGACAGAGCAATAAGCTGAAGAATAAAAAATGGCGTGTTTTCCTTTATTGGAACGAAAAAATTTTCCTATATTGGACCGGTGGTCCAATTTAAGAATATGATTTTAAATAAGACTTTTTATTAATCGTAACATAAAATAAGTGACTCGTCTTATTTAATAACGTAGTCAAAATTATTTTAAGCATACTTTAACACCTATTCACGATATTCATTTAAACTTTTTTTATCAAGTAGAAGCTGCAACTTCTTAAAATGCATGTTTTTTTTTCTCTTCATCCATTAAGCTGCAGTTTCAGGTTGTGAAACATATTTATTAACTTAAATAAAATGTATGCTGGTTTACCGAGAGAAAATTATGAAATTCTTCGATAATTTCAAAACGATTTTAAAAGGAAACAATTTATATTCTACTAAAATGTTCAATGTAGATGAAGCCGGTTTTTTCATTGTCCAAAAGCCCCAAAATATATTGACGTATAGAGATAAACACCAGGTTGGAGCAGTAATGAGTGGTGAACGTGGTAGAAATACACTGGTTATTTGCTACATGAGTGCAACAGAATTGCAAGCTCCCCATGCTTATTTTCAAAAGATTACGTTCCATGTATGAACTTATCGTAAAAGCTTCCCTGGTGAGCAATATGCTTGTTCAAAAAAAAAAAAAGGTTGGATCAAAAACGATAATTCACACAATTGATACAACATTTCATCAAAACTGTTAATTCAAGCAATGTAAAAAGAATGTCTAGGCACAGCACTTACATAAAGAACACTGATGCAATAAACGTGGCTAACGAAAACGATATAATAATAATTTCTCTTTAAGCACATCATACACATAGATGTGGTCTTTATTCAGTCTCTGTCTACATATTTCAATCGAGCATGTGATACATGGATGCGAGAACATAATGAGATCCATTATCTAATATCGCACAGGAGAACTGTTTGGTAACTCTTATGGGCAACCGCAATCAAGGCCATGGCAAAAGCTGTGAGTTGATTCTAAAGAACAGCAGTTTAGCCTGTTAATTGACATGTGTTTAATAACATTGATTTGGCTGCAACAGAATTAGGGACAAGTAGTCCAGATAAAACTACTCAAAGTGAACACTGAATAGGTTACATGTTCGGTGTAAGTTGTGCACCATGTACAAGAACTAGCTTCGACTTAAATTAGTACAAGTTCTGCAGAATCGGCGGATAGTTCTCATCAAAACATGATTGTCAACTCTAATTATGATTTTTTAAAGCCGGCTCACATATCACCTTTGCCTAAAAAATAGAAGGAACAAAAGGAAGGCTATCTCAGCGATCATTCTAACGCCGTATAAAAGAGGCATAGAGTTGAAAAAGTCACACAAGAAGAAGCAAGAAACTGCACAAAACAATTGTTATTGCAATATTTGTCATAGAGATGAAGCGCAAAACATTATTAAGTGTATGAAATGCCATTGGCGAGTTTATCAACACCGCCTAAGTGAGGCTGAAGCAAAAGAAATTCTGTTGCAAACCCTGGAAAAAAGCTGTATAGTTCAAATATAAATTATTCTATGATTTCTTCGTACGGTCCAATTTAGGAAGCGCATGGTTCAATTTAGGCGCATATATTCCTAAATTGGACTTTTGTAACTTTTTATAAAATAATTTTTTAAAAAATAATTTTCATATTTTCAGAAAATATAAGCTCCTAGGGCGGTTCCTGATTAAATTTAGCTCACGATGCCCTATTTTGCATTTCTGTTTTGCTTCACATTGAGCGACACAGGCCTCCTGTTCTTAGGGGGTCCAATATAGGCGGTCTTCCCCTATGTCTCCATTTTAAAAGATGGTTTTGAAAGGAGAACGCAAGCGAACTAGAGGTGTAGTAGAAATAATAAGCAGCGTTAGTTGTTCAATTATAGGATACTTTTATGGTTATAAGAAGGAAGAGGAAGGAAGGTTGAGATATTAATAAAATAAATTACAATGCCGAAATAGGAATTGCATAACAGTTTGTATAATACGCCAGGTGAAAATTAAGTGTAAAACGAAGGAATTCTCTTCATAATATTTTGTTAAAATTTTAAGTCATTGAAACTGAACTTAAAAAGTGTAAGTAAAATTGGATTGCAAGATGTATTATCAGTTATTACATTCTAGGTCTTGAATTCAATAAAAATTATGTAATAGGAACTGAGTTTCACATTCGCTTTTTTCAATGCTATACGTAAAACTCTATGATGCCGCATGGCAGCTTTGGAAAAATAAGAAAAAGGGAAAAAACCACATTCTTTGAAAATTGTTGATATTATTTTAGAGCTTGTCAGTAAAAATTCTTATTTTTTGCAGTAAAAAGTTATGATCATTTATAAAGGCAACAGTACTTACCAAACCAATGAAAGTGCAAATATAATTCCTCATTGTTAGCTTCTCTGATGTTACCTTTAAGCCAAATCATCAAAGATCATCAAATACCTTGAAGAATCCCTTGATGGGTTGCTATCGTAATAATTTACCTGCACCAATTTAATATCCATCCCAAAGAACAATGTTATCAATTCCGGCTAGGATAACTGCGACCGTCCGCCGCGAAAGCAGACAACTCTGTGACGAACTCGAAACGGAAACTCTGCATTTTCCATGCACAGAAAGCGTCAGACCTTAACGGTCACTGCACCGTTCTTTTTCACGGTTGGAACTTGTGGTAAGCAATTCGAAGGAAACCACTTTCACTAGAGAAGATTAAAAAGTGAAAACTCACTTTCCTTCCCCAATCTATATTTGTTGACACGTTTATTTTTAAATCGCTTAAGCAGGTCGATCGCGTTCTTTTTATTATTCGATTTTTTTTTCTTCCAATGATTGTTTTTTTTTTCCTATCGTCTGATCAAGTTTTCTTCGAAATCTGGTTGAAGGTTATATCATTCTTTTGTAGACCGGTTGGTGAATGGAACAAGTTACTCACTCTCTTCGGAAATGTGAAGTTAACAGTTCCTTCCGTTTTCAAGGTAATTTATTCGGACGGCGTGTTCTGGGATTCGTGTTTTCGTTTTATTATTTGTTTAGTTAATGTTTTCTGCTATTTTACGTTCCACTTCGCTGCTTGATGCGCAGAAAGTTACATAAATCAGCTTAATTGTGTTTGCAGTTTCAATAATAAATCCGTTGCTCTCGTAATTTTGCGAAAAGCCAATAACGACAAAAACAAGACTGCAATTTTTCAATTTAAAATGTATTTATGTATGCACTTTATTTAAATCATAGTAATATCTTTGAAAAGCATTGCTTTTTCTTTAAGGCTGTAAATCGTTCCTCGCCAGATTGTCTGTGACCGTTAGAAATACCATCATCAAACACAGAAACAAATCTACAACATGAGAACCACATTTTTATGAGATGTTCATTATATTAAGAAAACAGTGCGGACAAAGAAGTTAAGAAAGTCATGTCTATGGCTTCTGAGACCAGGAGATCCGATAGCACCAATAGCCTTGGAAACGCTTGGTCTAATTTTCTCATTTGTTTAGAACAGTAAATTAAAAGGTTTCTATTTAACCCATTAATGCCTGACATTTTTTTTTCCAAAGATATTTTGTGTACTGGTCACAAACGGTGTTTAATGGACAGGAAAAATAATTAAAAAAAATATAATGTAGAAAATAACTGTTTTATTAAGGAAAGAAAAATCGTCCCTCAAAAGTTATGATAGACCCCAGAGGGTACATACGTTTCTTACTAAAAATTTTTCTGCCTACGATATAATATTTAAAAACACATTTTATAAGAAGAAATAAAATCAGCAATTAACATAAACTGGGAAGCTGGGAATAACTTTGAAAACTTAGCTTTTTCTCTTGAGATTGTGAACGATGTCATTTTTGATAAAGATCATATTAAAACTGCTACAGAACACACTTTACAATGGTTATGTGCTGCAATCTGTTAATAACGAATTGAAACAATATCAAGGTACTAATTGAACACTATTATTTAGTTGAAATGTTCATTTTGGGGAAATTCAGACCCTTTTTGGGACCGTCCTAAAAAAGGACGCTAGGCATTAATGGGTTAAGTCCAATGCTAAACTCGGCTTTGAGACTTAAGAGCTACTGTAGACCACGAGTTCGAAAACGCGTTTTCAAATATCGAAAACTTACACTACTGTGTTTGGGCTTCCCTAAGCACCTATACCTGTTTAATTTGGTACAAGTTTGATCTAAGGACGGATACAAAGGAGAAGCGATCGCCCCAATCGCTCCTCCCTTGATGGGCTCTTCACCGGTAATTTTTCGAAGTTCTAAAAATGCAATTTTAGAGTTTTATGATGGTGAGGGCAGAAGGTTTAGGGTTCTACCCCGGAAATATTTCGGAATTCAAGTCGAATCCTTTGCCATCAGTAATTGAAAACAAGTACGCATAGTATAGATTAAGTAAGAAATGTTTCTGGATGCGCCCTTGGTTAGATCTTCTGGGGTTGGTGAGCCTCAGCAAGAATTAGGTGGTGCCCATAGCTTAGAAAAATGAAACTAAACTTAGAAAAATGTAGGTAACAAGTTTAGGGCAGATAATGTTGAGAAAATACTGTGCAAGAAATGAGTTTCTTACCACTTCAAAGATACATTCTGTTAAAAAAAAAAAAAAATGCTATGAAAATGAAAGCGATTAAAGCTATTAAAAAAACCTCTTGCAATTAGTACCATTTTAAGGGAAAGTTGTTTTGCACCCCTATGCTTCATTTTTTAAAAATGTGATCACACTTTTGTCCCGTTTGGAGCATGCCGTATTTAAATTAAGCTTTATGGAAAAAATTCAATCTTTCGCAACTGATCAATCATGGGAATTAACTGTTTAGCAAAAAAAGATTCCGATGCAGAATTTTTCGGTACAATTCTTTATGAGCAATAACGAATTATCCCCACTTGACAGTACTTAATGTTCCTTTAGGGCGGAATTCAGGTGAAACGCTGAATCTGCAAAAGTGCGTTGCACACGCAAATTTTCAGGTTTTCGGATTCTTGTGAAACGTTGTTTGAGCAAAAGCGCCAATCCGGTGCTTTGCGCAAACGTACGCAAAAATTTGCGTGTGCAACGCACTTTTGCTGATGCAGCGTTTCATCTGAATTCCGCCCTTATTTTTTCAGATTGCCATGATGACGAGATTAAGTCAAGCTCATTGGTGTTCGACTTCTTTTATTCCAAATAAATATAGGTGCAGTAGATGCCGGTTAATTGAATCAACTGCTTTAATGAATCAAATTGTCCAAAACAGAACAAAATTGATCTTTATTGAATTGGCCGCTATATGGAATCAAAGCTGTTTAGAACAAACTTGATTCAAGCGGCTGCTACTGTATTTACCTAGCCCCTTATTTTATGCTTACAGTATCAGGTGTGAAATCGGCTGGATCTAATTTTAAATCTCTTCTTTTAAAACTATCACAAGTAACTTAACCGTTTTGTTTTTGCTTGACAAAGCCAATTATTTATAGCTTAAGACCAATTAGATTAGGTAGGAAGGGGGAAAAACAGTAAAACATTATTCAATTTTTTCTAAAGCTGATAATCCTAACTTCAATATTCTGCCGGGAAAAAAATAACAAGATGTCTCTTAAATCTTATATTTGCATGTGTATCATTTCATTAATGTAATATAGTACATTAATTCACACTAAGCTCTATAGAGATTCTTAAAGAATAGAATAAGTGTATATATGAACAATATTAGTTTTCAATTTATTGATTCCTCTTTTTATAGCTAATAAGGATTGATATAGCTAATATGTCATTTAATTTGAGCTACATATCATCGATAGATAGAATATTCAAGCTTGGAAACGGAACCAAATTGAAGTGAGAAATATAATTCTTATGAGCCACTATTTACGAAAAGCAGTTATCTCTTGGTTTGGAGGGAATGAGTTTGCAATTT
>JAXGGA010020947.1:0-17394 GCA_038373865.1 Uloborus plumipes | reverse complement strand
TCGCTTTTAAGTGAGCAAGCATTTTCTCTGGATTAGTTCACACGGATCACTCCGAGACGGAAAGATAACAAAGCGTGGTTCCTCCTCTTCATGTGAAAAAATGGGGACTTGCTTTCATGTCGCGAAAGTAGATGCTTGGTTGCCTGGAGGTCAACCGAGAATGTGAAACCTTAGTTTCACATCTTTGTGTGTGATACAAAATTGAACCAATAATAATAATAAATTGACTTACCGAACTTGTTTATTTTCAGCACAATATGAATACATCATAACAAAAGATAAGATGAGATCATCATTATCACACGACCTAATACATCGTTTCTGAATGCGTGATATTACTGAGTGAAACTCAATTTAGCAAAGTCCTTGCTTAAATATAGTTTACCAATATCGCGAGTTGAGTCCAGCATGCTTAATTAGATCCTTCGTGTTAAATTCCACATTGCAGAGTTATTGCGGTTTCACAGTTCTCAAACTTTCACTATTAGTAAGTAATCCAGCATGCTTGAGATTAGGCCTATCGTCTCCGATCTTCGTGATACTAAATTACGATGATCCAAGTACATCCGTGATATGAAGATTCACAATATTTTCAAAAACGCTTCTTGAGTATTATACTTCTATCATTTTGGTGATTTGATGATTATTTATCAATTTCAAACATATTTTTTTTTCTTTCTTCTACACCAAGACACAGCTTCTTCGGTCTCGCAGTAACACCACACCACAAACATCATGAACGGCAGTCGGGAAGAGAAGACCTTTTTCCCCCAGTGATTTATCGCTTTTAAGTGAGCAAGCATTTTCTCTGGATTAGTTCACACGGATCACTCCGAGACGGAAAGATAACAAAGCGTGGTTCCTCCTCTTCATGTGAAAAAATGGGGACTTGCTTTCATGTCGCGAAAGTAGATGCTTGGTTGCCTGGAGGTCAACCGAGAATGTGAAACCTTAGTTTCACATTAAGTATTAAGGTACGGTATTTCTGACAGGGCCACAGCAGCAATAGCTTCTGGTGTCCTGCATGATTTGGAATAATCTCTGATTCAGATACGAGTGATTGATTGACAAAAATAAGATTAGAAGAGAAAAAGTAAAGGTTCGAAAAGCAATAAAGGAAAAAGAGCACCAAATCAAAGAACTGAAAGGAATCTACTTCGACGGTAGCAAAGATGATACATTAACACAAGAAAAATAGGGCCTAAAATGTACCGCAGAGTAAAAAAAGAACGTATTACCGTTACCACGGAACCTGGCGGCCAATACATTGGTCATGTTACACCTGACAAAGAAACCGGCAATAATATTTCCACAAGCATTTTCGATATTATGAAAAAGGAAGATTTTGACATGAGTGCAGTAGACGTTATCGGATATGATGGGACAGATACAAACACTGGTTGGAAAAATAGTGTTGTACGGAACATTGAAGTTCAGTGTCAGCGACCACTGCAGTGGTTTATTTGTTTGTTACACTTTAATGAGCTTCCTTATAAACATTTGTTTAAGCACTTAGACGAGACATCAACTGGGCCAGCATCCTTTAGTGGTCCAATTGGCAAGCAACTGACTTACTGTGAAAAAAATCTTGTTGTTAATTTTGTGCTTATTCAATCTGAAGTTACCATCACAATAAGTAAAACTGACCTCAGTAAAGGTTAGAAATATCTGTTACACATTGTTCAGCAAATTACATTGTAAAGACCTACGCTCCTGTTTGGCTCAATATTAAAGTGCACAACACTGAAAGATGGTCCGAAGCACGTATTAAAGATCATTCAAACAACCAGACATTTTCCGGGCAACATAAAAAAAAAAAATCGATCCAGTCATTCAGAGAATCCCATTTTTTTTGCCATCTAGAGATTCTCATGCTGGCGATGATAACGGATAACAGACAGCACATTAGAGAGTTAGGCTACAGGAAGATACTGAAAGCCAGAAATGAGCCGCCAGTAGTGGGCCACATTAGAGCTTTCAAGCTTTCTTCAATTAACTTTGAAGCCACTGACTATCCTGAACAAATTGATGTGACAAATTGTAAGCTGACACCTCCACCCCTTCTGTCAAATATGTCTACAGAAAATATTTCAACCCTATTGAAAGAAAAAAACCATTCCAGAATTTGATTACTTGAAATTTCCCTGCCACACTCAGTCAGTGGAGAGGTGTGTAAAACTAGTTACAGAGGCTGCTGCTAAAGTTTGCGGGAATGAAAACCGAGAGGGTTTTATTAAGACAACCATAAAATCAAAATTTTTAATGCAAAAATTTGATTCGAAGTCAGAATTCAAAGGGTGTAAGTATGCACACCCAAAATGGTTGTTTGATTGGGTAGGATGTGGGTGGGACTTGATTTAGTATTATTTTAGAATCTGTAAAAAATATGCTAAAATGTGCAATAAGCTGCGATATGTGATTTTTTCCAAAAAAAAAAAAACAAAAAGGATTTTTAGGGTTTTTGCGCGAATTCAAACGAACGGCAATGTACCCCAAGTTTTTTTAAACCAATTTCTATAACTACAAAAGTAGTTTTCATGCTATTAAATATAAAAAAATATTTTTTAAATAATTATATATTTTTTAAAATTACAGATTTTTCTCTTTTTTTTTCGAAATTTTAGACCTTTTGCGTGGTTTCAAAAATAATTAATTATTTTTTAAATTATTTTTGCTGTTATTAGAAAGCCCTGGCACAAGTTTTCCGCACTATTAGAAATAAAAAAAAATATTTTTTGAAAAAAAAATTCATCTCTAAAAATTACAGATTTTCTCTTTTTTTCTAAACTTTAGAGCTCTTGCGCTTATACAAAAGTAACTAAATATTATTTTCATTATTTTTCCCGTTATTATAATACCCATTCGCAAGTTTTCCGCACTATTAAAAATTAAAAAAAAATTTTTTGAAAAAAATATTTATCTTTAAAAATTACAGAAATTTCTTTTTTTTCTAAGCTTTAGAGCTCTTGCGCGATTACAAAAGTAATTAATTATTATTTTTATTATTTTTCCCGTTATTAGGATGCCCATGGGCAAGTTTTCCGTGCTATTAGAAATTGATCAGGAAAAAAAAAAGCTTTTTTCGACCCACCCTAATGAAGATTAATTATTGATATTGTTCCTTGCGATTCTACACTACTTAATAAAGCATAAAATACGTTTCTTTTATTACGAAATGTTTTCAAGATTTTGTTTCTATAGAGTGCAAAAAATACGATTCTATCTTAGTAAAAAACTAAACGCACATGCGTAACGAGTATTAGAATTTAAAAATGGATTCTTACGTTACAATTACAAGGCGTCAGTCTTGAATAAACTAAGAATAATGTTTTTTTCTTCTGAAATAAATACATCCTTGACAGTATCTCGCAAGGAGCCATTATTCCCATCTTTAGATTAAAAAGCAGGCTGTATACACAGAAAATGTTGCACCGCATTTGTATGCTTGTATCCCATCCTTTCTTAAAATACATTGACATGAAAGAACTTCCCGGGAAACAAAGATGGCAGCTTCTTTTAACATTCAAGGAGTATCGCGGCTCTAACGACAGAGCTGTTAAAGTGGTGTTGTCAGCGCTGGAACTTTATTCTCGAGACACGTGACTCTGCTTCAGTGAACGGCCAAAGGGCGTCAACTCCTGACTCGGTTACAACTTCCTTTCACTTCATGATTCTTTAAGTTAATTTTGGGCGCTATTTTATTAGCGCTGGATTGATACGGGGAAAGTTTAATCGGGATAAGTGAGTATAAATCATGGTACGCTTATTCTTATGGGTATTTACTTGAAAGGTACGTGATGTTTTAAACATGTTTTCATGATTACCTGTTGTTAGTTTATAAAGTGAAAACAATGTCAAATGTCATTAATGCTCTTATATACTACAAAAAACGAAGAATTGTTTTTAAAGTGTAATACTGGCAACCGAGGTTCTAATTTAAAACTAAAATGCACAGTGATAAACTGAAACTAGCAATTTTACAGTTTCTTACTGTAAAGTTAGAAATTTTACAGTTTATTGCCGTAAAATTTAGCTGTATTATACTGTTAAAACAACAGTATACTACTGGTAGGTTCTAGCTTAAAACTATAATGCACGGTGATAAACTGTGAAATTAGCAGTTTTGTAGTTTATTACGGTAAAATTAGCAATTTTTACAGTTTAATACTATAAAATTAGCTGTATCCCAAGTAGCATCAACTCATCGGATTTTGCTCGGACGATCATCGAACTCCTCGTAAACTAATCCCCTAACGCACGATGACATCATTTCGAACAGTATCCGAGCACGCTTTTCGATGAGCTACTTTTCATCGGAAAGCGATATCCTTCCGATCAACTTTCCCGATGAAAATAAGCTGAGCATCCAAAATTGATCCTAAATTCATCGGCACGGGACTGCACTGCTCTTAAATTGCTCCAAATATCATCGTATTTCTAGCAAAACTCATCGGATTTTACTGCTCGGATTCTGTTTGGCCGATGAGACATGTTGGAGCAATTCCTGATGAGAACTCTTTGAATCCGATCATCGGCCGATGAGAATTTCATCGGGTTTCGATGAATGGCCGATCATCGACCGATGAGATTATGCTGCTAGACTGTAAAAACAACATTCATCTTTTACAGTGTAACATCAATTCTTTTTTTTTAATCTTTCTAGATTTCCTTATTTATTTCCCTTTTTTCTATGATTACTGGATGATCAGAGAGGCCAATTATCCTAAAAGCAATGAAGGAAACTTAAACACCACGAATATCCTATCAAGACCAAGATTTCTATCAAAGGGGGAAAGTTGGTCGGGAAAACACTTCCATAAAAACTTTAAAGGTGCTATTCTCTTATTAGTGGTGAACCAATGCTAAATGTTTATGAAGAACTATTCATATTCAACCAGTAACGGTTTAAGATTTTTAAATTCTGAATTTTATTTACATTCATAAGAACTTATAATGACTACTGCAAAATAAGTAAGTCAACCAAAACATAAATCAAGAGTTGATAAAATATGAGTATAAGGTGCTAGAAAATAATAATAACAATAAAAAAATAAATAAAAACTAGCTTTTTCTGTGGAATGCGCTTTTTAAGTAGGAAGTTCTGGGATATTTCCATTTTTCAGGAGTAGTGAAAATGTTTACTGTATTAATCCACCAAAATGGGGTGGACTCCTTTCTGGACTACTTTGATCGTAAATAACGATTAAAAAAAATTGTTCATCAGTGTAGTTATTTTTAAAAATATCTCTTTCTGTCGTTTTGGAACACTTCTTTCTGAGATTTCATCTGAGTTGGTTATTATTATTAATTAATTCATTTATTTTAAAACCGCGGCCACCACGTTTAGAAAGCATTTTTTCTTTCAGATGTGGTTCTATGGCTAATAAAACGATTTGTTTTACTGACCTTCAAAATAAGTATTAAGAATTCTGCTCTGAAAAAAATCAATACAGGCCAGTAATACCAGCGATATAGTAGGTGATGCTTTGAAAAAAATCTAGTTTAGTGCAAAAACTAGATAAGCGATGTCGATTGTCTGTTTTTTGCGTAAAGCCGAAAGTTAACGTGTTGCTTTAATACTATATAAAAACTTCGATTTTAATGTCTATCTGTACTAAAATGCGCCTAAAAAGTACAGGTACTAATAACTCAATTTTGAAAAAAAAAAGACTTGTTTTTGAAATAAACGATTCAGTTTGGGAGCAAACGCACGAGAATTTCTTTTAGTTTTTCCTTTCACGAGTCTCATTATATTCAATTACACAGGCCAACGATGAAAAAACTTTTTTAATGAAAATACCTTATTCTTATGTTGTTTAGGTTGCTGAATCCAAATATGATGCTTAAAAAGTTGTATCACCCACCATTTATTCACATTTTATAGTTACATTCATGAAATAAAGAAACATTTTTAGAATTTAACAGCTTTTTCATAGTTAAGATAACATGAAAAAATAGGTCTAATGAACAAAGATGATGTTGGCAGCACTGCTGAAACACATGCTACAACATGATGGGGGATTACTGTTGGTCACTTCACCGGGAAGTTCAGCAAGCTATTCATCGCAGGAAAAGCTACACAAGAAGCTTCAAGGAAAAAAGGGAAAGAAAATATAAAGCAATTCCAGTTGACAAGTGAACCTTGTATCATCACATAAAATTACTATTCCAAGTATTTTACTGTAAATACAAACCATTTTTACGATTCTACAGTGTTTCATTGATTTCCCTATATACTGTAAATGGGTATTAGACTATATAATAAAATACATTTTGCTTGGAAACTAAGGGTGATACATAAAAACTACAAGCATATTTGGATTCAGCACATAAAAATCTATCAAGATCAGCTATTAAAATTAAAAAAGTTTTCAAAAAGGTTTTTTTTGTTGGCCTGTGTTATTTATTAAGATTTGTATTTACTCTCTAACATTCTCACTCATTTGTTTTACATGTGTGCAGTCACTTTATTTTATTATTGCTAGAGGTTCCTACATTGAATGAAATGGTATGTTATTATTTCATGTTATAAATTCAGATAAGAAAAAAAAACGTATTTTAATTAAACAAACCAATACTTTGCGTGGATGAAAATAAATAGTCAACTCTTAAATATAACTGAACATAGGACTTACGCGTTAACTATACAAATCTAAGAAAAAGACACAGCATTTATTGCTCAGGCAAAAACTAAAAGGATGTTTTTTTATGCTTATGCATCGTGAAAAAAACGTCACTTTTTCGTCTGAGAGACTTTTCCACAGCTATTATATTCCTACTTTTTTCTGCGTAGTAAACTGAGATTCCACAAGCCTGGAATCTTCTTTTTCGCAAGGAATCCTTCTCGCCTTTTCAGGATGCTTTGTTAAAAAAAGATTTCTTTAAATCCAAGAGTTGAACTCATCGAGAAACAAAGAACTGTGTAAAATTGCATAAATACACATTGAAAAAGAGAAGCCTGCCTATCCCAAGTTAAGCCAAGGATTTAAAGTATTTGCTCACGGCCTTTCATTCTGAAAACTCTTTCTAGAGGTTTTTTCACGTGGTAAGAGGTTTTCTGAAAGAAAAAGGACAAAGTGACAACGCAAATGAAAGAAAGCATTTCGCCCTTTAAAGCTGCATTTTGCACGTTGCATTTTTTGTTTTAAATACTGTTTACGATTGGTACTACAACTCTAAAAAGTTTCCATCAGAAAAAATGAAACTCTACTGGAAATCAATTATCAGGAGCTTGTCTTATAATTACATGGTATTAAAGAATAAAATATACAATGTCTTAAAAAAAGGATATAGAGTCTAGTAAAGTATTTAAAAATCTTTTCAAAACCAAATTCTTAATGTCTCAAAACCATATCCCCCTCCCCCTGAAGTTATAGATTTTTTTTTTTTTTTGAATTTTGTTGTATTCAGTTGAAAGGAAAATAGTTGGTACCAGTGGCGGATCCAGAAAAAATCTACAGGGGGGGGGGGCACAAAATGTTTTTTTATTTTTTAACTGAAAAATAGTAATTATTGTTAAAAGCAAACAATCGTCATACTCTTATGTATTATCGTATTTTCCTTACCTTTCGGTTCCTGGTAATAATGGCATTCCATCATAAACGTATGCAAAAAACATATAATAAAATAATGCAAAAGATATATAAAAGCACTTAATTCACTATCGTCAAACATTAAGAACAACCTCGCCCACTCGAACTCGAGAAAATATCACTGAAGAACTATCTACTTTTCCATAACGGTTAAAATATAACAATATTATAGCTAAAGTGCTTTGGATGTCTTCTTTTTTGATGAGTCTAAATTCGGAAGAATGCACAGACATGGCGCCGTATCATTCAGACAATAAGTATCAAAACAAAACATATTTTAGCGTTTGAAGAAATGTAGCCGTAATAAAAATGTATTAAATGAGTAGTTTTTCCCTTTGATTAACGTTTAATTAATAAAAAACTAAATGCTTGTAATAGCCAAGTGGAATAAGAATGCAAAAACATACTTCCACTCAACCGCTTGTTATGTCTCCCTTTTTTTTTTTCTATGTGCAAATACAAGGTAAGCAAAAATACGTCAAAGCCTTTGCTTTCAAATGATCTGGGGCCATGGAATAAGTTTGAGACATTCGAAAGTTCTGAAGATCAATAAATAAAAAGAAAAAAAAAAAAAAGAAACCGACACATTTTTCTCACATCGGAAATCTGCCAAGAGTAATACTCAAAATGACTTTTCTTTTTCGATTCCGTTGCCAAAAAACTGTTAAAAAATATTTAAAAAAATTCAAAACAGATGTAACCAATCAGCACCGAAAATCTGATCGGTGTTTTTTATTTCAGTATGGGTTTTAGGCTCTTCGAGAATATATGACAGGGGGGGCACGTGCCCCCGTGCCCTCCCCGCTGAATCCGCCACTGGTTGGTACTATTTATAAACTACTAAAATCAACAAAAAGCCCGATAATTACGAAAATTTTAATAAAAGATGTAAATGCGTGCAAACATATTATCTTGTCACGAACACCCACACTCTCTTGGGTCCCACGTGCCTGAACTGCTCTGTTTTTTGATTCAGACCAGAAACATAGCTATCCCTGGTCTAGCAGCCTCGGACGTATTGATTGGGCTTAGAGGACTTAGGAACCACGAACATATTTCACCTGCCCCAGTCACTATTAGTGCATACGGTGCATCTTTGACCAGTTGGGATCGAGCCCGGGAGACGGACTTACGAGTCCGATGACTTACCGATCAAGCCACCACGGACCCTTATCTATGCTTAGGAGTGTGTGATCTTGATTTGAATGGTTTTTTAACCATATTGTCAGTTTTACTGCGTTCTACGAGTTCTTGAATTCCGGTCAAAAAGGAAGATCGTTTTCCTTAAGATCTATATATTAGAAAGTCACAAAAATTAGATTTTAACTGTCCATGACAGTACAAAGCTAAATATCATCGGTAAAAAATTTCGTTTCCCAACATTATTGTAGTTAATGGTCATCAATATAGAGGGAACAAAGAAAGGAAAAGGAAAACAGTCCGTACCTCTTAAGTTGCAATGAAAACTAAAAGTTTTTCGTGCCAAAGAAATAACTGAATAGAGCTTCGATCCAGAATAGTTATTTTGAGATGTAAAGACAAAACTTTTAGCTTGTAAGTCATGTTTTCTGACACAAGAATACAAGAACAAGCTTCTTAATAGGAGATCCCTACTAGTTACATTGACAGATGAGAAACCACTTGTTTTTAAACTTTTGAGAACAACAAATTCTTTTAAATATTACTTTACTTCAAATGTAGTTCAGAATCTTTCTCGGCTGTTTGAAATTATATTTTTTAAAGAAAAAATAAGAAAATGGAAAGATAAAAGATTTTTTACGATTTTTCGAAAAGAATTCCATTGAAAAAAAAAAGACTTTACCGAAGTTTTAAGTTCATTATTTGTAGGCTTATAAAATAAATAAATAAATAATTCGAATGATAGTAGTAATAATACTAAGAACCGGAAAGAAAGTAGTTGGAAAATCATGGTCAACCAGCGTGACTAATTTTGCCACCAATATTCGATAAAAGTGCGTCACATTACTAGAGTAATTCAAGAACCTTACAAGAAAACATAGATAGGTTTATTGCTTGTCACCTACTTGATTTACAGGAAAGTTCCTACAAAAAATTCGGCACAAACTAAGACAGAATTGCAAGCAAACACCGAACTTCTTATTTGCAAGATATTCTTTCACAGTTACTAAAGTATCCAGAGACTGCATTTCGCCTTTACTGGAGGCTCAGTCAACTGAAAGGACCGTGGCTAAGCTGAAGGCGAAAAACCTAATAAAGAAGCTGAGTATATTTTTAACTTGAATGCTAAAAATATTTTCATGAAAGTGTGCAAATATACTAGTTTTCACAGGAAATTAGTATGAACTGACGTTTTCGAATTTTCTTACAACTCATAAATATCAACAAAATTTTACCTGTAGGAAGCTTAATAATGCCTGCAATGATCTTCTTCGTTTTGAAATATAAATTTAAGTTAGCTATTAATTATATCCAGGCACTTTCGTAAAGACCATGAAAAGGAGAAAAAAACGTTTATTTATATTTTAATTTTAGTTTAAGGTGAAAATATCTACACTAAAAACTTTGTCTCATCTTCTAATAAAAGCCTGTTTTTTCTAGTTTTAACTATTAACTTTTCTAAGTAATTAACTACTGATTCATAATTTTGTAAAATTATCATACTAAGAGAATATTTCAATTCTCCTCTTTTCTATGCACTTGCTTTACAAATTTCTATATATGCTGCCGTAGCAGCAGCTAATGACTTTTACAGATTGCAAACAATTCTACCAATGTCTCTTATCACTAAGCCAAAAGGTCGACTAAAATCATTAAAATCCATTATCAGTTATCATTCGTTAAAACTGACACCTACTAGTGTTTTCGAAGTGCTATATCCCATCATTAAAATGAGGTTCGCATCATTGACATGCAGAGATATATGATTTGTTATTGGGATATGATTTTGTTGCAGTTAAAGTAAAATCTAAAGTTTAATGGACGTACAGTGGGGATATTTTCTTGAGTTAGAAATACTACTTTTAGCTTCTGACACTGATAAAATAAGAAAAAAAAACATGAAGCAATAAAATTGTTTTAATTTTTCTAACAGTTATTTTTTTTTTTTAAACGAGGTTTCCGTATGTGGTCACAAATGAAGAATTTTTAGTGTATAGCCAGACCGACGCATCAGCAATTTTGGATCTCCGGTAACCCCGTCTACCGAACAATGAATAATTCTACCCTAAAGTCGCTGGCTGGTCTATAAAGTGGACTTGCTTGAAGCGGTCTGCTCGCTTCTGACGACATCCAGCGAAAATGAGACAGCAGTTGATTGTCTTTTAAGATTTTTTTTAAGAAAGAAAAAGAGTTAAAATTAAGAAAAAAAGTAAATCATCTCCATTCTTTCAAACGTGCTCTTTTATTAAAAAAAATATTTTTTGTAAAATGAGAAACTCCCAATTCATTCATCCTGTGGTGCTGACATAATTTATTGTTTGGATGTCCTGGGTTTGAATCCATGGGTGGGAAGGGCATGGATGCACTTTCTCTCTCCTATACTTCATTAAAAAATGAACTGTTGTTTTTACAGTATGATTTATGGCAGCCGAGGTTGCAATTTAAAACTATAAAATAAACTGTAAAACTAACAATTTTACTGTTTATTACTGTAAAGTTTGCAGTTTTGCAGTTTATTACTGTAAAGTTAGCAATTTTAGTTTATTGCTGTAAAGTTAGCAGTTTTACAGTTTATTACTGTAAAGTTAACAATTTTACAGTTTATTGCCGTAAAATTTAGCTTTATTATGCTGTTAAAACAACAATATAGTACTGGCAGCAAAGGTTCCAGTTTAGAGCTGTAAAATGCGCGGTAATAGGCTGTTAAATTAGCAGTTTTACAGTTTATTATTGTAAAATTAGCAATTTTACAGTTTAGTGCTGTAAAGTTAACAATTGTATAGTTTATTACTGCAAAATTAGCAATTTTATAGTTTATTACTATGAAAGTAGCTGCATTTTACTGTAAAAACAACATTTATTTTTTACAATGTTGTCCGTTAATTGTGTGATACAGTTATTGTGCGGCGAATGGTTGCCTACCCCATGAAAGGGTCCTTTTGGCATGCATGTTCTGTGGAAGTCGGATTTCGCTCCAACTTTCAGTACAGTTGGAAAATTGAAGCAGCGCACCTTAAATTGTTAGCCTGGCTGGCACAAGAATACAACAACAACTACATTACATGACAATATTTTTTGTGGAAAGCAATTGCAACCACCCCCCTGCAAATAGCACGCACAACACTATAGATCAATACCACCTTAACACGCGCATCTTCACCACAACCCATACGGATACGGGACTCTACAGATACGGGAAGATAATATTCAAGACTTTTTTTTAGCAAATGTCGGTAGAGCTTATTCTGTCCAACTTATTGCGCAATTTTATCATTAATACCTAAAATGAAATGGTTAAAATATAATACTAGAAGAACCTTCATTGAAATAAAAATTTCGAAATTTGGTTACATCTGAGGTTTCTTTTTTAAATAACAAATACGGTCAATGCATATAATAATGTTCAGCGAATACTATGACGTTTGTTACTGTTCAGCTTGTTTAATTTATTTTTCAAATGACGTATGATAAAATGAAAGGATATGCTGAGTGTTACGTAAAATTCAACTAAGGAGGATTAAGTTACGTAAAAATAGCAAAAAGAAACTTTTGCTGTGAAAACCATATTAAAAAAAATACGTATTGATGTTTAAAAAAAATCGAATGGTATGTCTGTTTTGATCATAAAAAAAATACTTACGAGTACTAGATCGTGACGCATCATCTTAAGTATTGATAATAAAAAAATTCACAGAACTCCGCTATTCCCTTGATCTTGTGCACTTAAAATTATACTTTTACCATTTCATCTGCACCGTATAACTGTATTGATAAAGCTAAAATATTTTTACATTAAAATAAAACCTAACTTTGCATTTATGTGAAGTATATTCTATATTTAATGGTTGTTTTTGGAATTCGTTCACTGCAAAAAAATAAATTAGGGATTTTTCACCAATAAAATAACTAGCTTGGTGAAATACGAAAACACCCTTGATATGCTTTTGATATTCACGGAAACACGAAGAAACGGGTTTTCAAAAGAGTTTCACTTTTAAAGTTGAAAATATTCGCTATAATATTAAGATACATGGTTTCAATTCCAGCTCCATAACGTTGCCATCAAAGGGACGCAATATTTACCACTTTGTGGTAAAGCAAATGAAAATGGAGTATGTTCTCAATAAAATGGGAAAGAATATTTTTCTCCTTTCTCGATTGCTTTCAATCTGCGAGAACGAATTTTTTTTCCACCGAAATGCGGGGAAAATAGAAAAGTGATGCGTATTGAAAAATATTCATCACATATATCTTTTCAGTGGAATTGCTTCTTATTGGTGTAGATATTCCGTTTCTGATAAAAAAAAATTAAGAGGAAAAAAAAGTTTCCGATATATTGTTAGTTCTTCCGACAGTTAATTATATTTTTAATTGCAGCAATAGCTGAGTCATAGTGAGTACTATTAGGCTTCTGTTCTAGGAGAAATTAATTAAGCAGTAACTTTTTGTTACATGAATTTTACTTAGTTCTCTAGATAACATACACAAAAATTGCCGAAGCATTAATTCTTGTAAGTTTTATTGAATGGTTTAATGCATAAACGGTTATAAATGGGCAATTCCACGGTAACAGACGTATCAGTTTTTCTCAAAATAGCTTATAAAGACAAGAAATATGTTAAATTCTTGTTCTGCTTCACAAACTTCATTAAGAACATGGTCCGTAATACCATATAAAGCAGTTAAATTTTGAAGATTTCCAGGAGAAATATTGAAATAATAGTATTTTCTCTGTAACAGACGGTCAGTATGAAAATTGAAGTCCGCTACGGACCCAAAATACCATCATATAAATACTATGTTTTTGGATATCTTTAAAGTTTAACTGTATTTTACAGAAGTAGAGTCCATGTTCTTAAAAAATTCATGCAACGAAATAAGGACCTACCGTATTTGGAGTCTTTGCTGTCTGGTTGAGTTGCAATCGATGCTTTTTTCAAAATGGAATTGCCCAAACTCTCAGTTCCAAATTAAAAAAATAAAATAAAAATAAAAATATATATAAAAATGTGCTAGCCAACTTGTCTATTGGTCAGAGAATTCTGACACTGATGATGATACTGTTTCGGATTCGAATGCCGTTTAGGGCATGGATGTATTTTCTCGCTTCTATCCTTGTCTTTATGTCTGATGTTTCACTGTATGCCATCTACGATAAATAGATAAATTCATGTGTAGTTTGCAGTTGTTGTTATAATAATAATAATTATTATTATTATAATGATTATTTCTATTTCAGCTAAGCTGTATTCAAGACAGTGTTTAATGCAAAAAAAAAAAAAAAGCGTAAACTCGTAACTATCTTGTATTTTTATACATAACAACCAAAATTAAAGTGTGGAATCTATGCCCTAGTGTTTCCTGATACTATGGTTATTAAGTTACTTGAGCATCGGCTTTCTTGTCAGCTTGTAAGCTTTTATTAGTATGATTTAAAAATAGAATGTGTGGTTTGAAAATCAAAAATCCATAAAAAAATTTCCGCTACTAATTTATAGTTGAATGTGTTTGCTTTATCTAAAACTAGTTTAGCTTTAAATTAGTATCTTTTTTCTAACTATTTTTCTCGTTATTTCAGAAAATACAGCAGAGTTCTGAAAACCAATCCCAATACAAAGCGAAAAGTGTTCCGAGTTTGTGCAAGTTCTGGATTCTTGAGAATGCGCTCACAACGGGCTTTTTGTGACAGAGTTTTGGTACATGCACATTTTTTGTCTACCATTTGCATTAAAACCAAAAATTTGACCATGTAAAAAAGTAAGATCAGATAATATCGTTAAAAATCCTCATTCGAATTTTTTTTGCAAAATTAGTAGAGCAAGTGTGGCGGAGTTCACCATTAACGTTGTTTTTAGAGTATATATATATATATATATATATATATATATATATATATATATATATATATATATATATATATATATATATATATATATATATATATATATACAGCTGTATTTATAGTAATAAATTATAAAACTAGCTGTCGTGGCCGTCACGAAACTTTCTTCTATATCTATCTTATGAATTCCAGTTACAAAATAAAATACGTACTCTCCCGAATAATTGGAAACAGCACCAATTTCCCAATTATCGTAATAACCCTGCAAATGCAGAATCAATGAGCGAAATTGGAAATCATTACAAAAGCCTTGTTTAGATTAATTGCAAACATTTTATTTGTTAGTCAAAAGAAATTGGCAACAGTTAAAAATTTCAAATCATTGAAAGTTTTCAGCTGTTTTGATAATTAAATAGCGCGAAAGCGATTTTTTAATGAATTAATTTTTCGCATTGTTGACTAAGCGCAAAAATCACCCCACCCTCCCCCTGGGGCGATTGGCGCCAAAATTTATTCGATGCTTGTTTCCATATTGGGTTAGTGTTATTCCAAATTTCATTCAAATCGCAGCAATATTTCCCGAGATACAGTAGGTGCAATGACAAAATAAGCACTTTTGATTGCTCCACCCCCTTTGAGATATTGACACACAAATTGAATCAGCACCTGTACTCAATAGGGTCTACCTATGGACCAATTTTCGTTTGATTCCGCCGGTTACTTCCTTAGATATAGCAGTCACCCCCGCGCAGAACACGTGCGATTGCTCCACCCCCCTTCGAGATATTGACAAACAAATTGAATCAGCACCTGTACTCAGTAGGGTCTACCTATGGACCAATTTTCGTTTGATTCCGCCGGTTACTTCCTGAGATATAGCAATCAACCCCGCGCAGAACACGTGCGATTGCTCCACCCCCCTTCGAGATATTGACAAACAAATTAAATCAACACCTGTACTCAGTAGGGTCTACCTATGGACCAATTTTCGTTTGATTCTGCCGGTTACTTCCTGAGATATAGCAATCACCCTCGCGCAGAACACGTGCGATTGCTCCACCCCCTTCAAGATATTGACAAACAAATTGAATCAGCACCTGTACTCAGTAGGGTCTACCTATGGACTAATTTTCGTTTAATTCCGCCGGTTACTTTCTGAGATATAGCAATCACCCCCGCGCAGATCACGTGCGATTGCTCCTCCCCCCTTGGAGGAATTCGCTAAAAAAAGTCAGGTGCACCAGTTCACATGGTGGTACATATGTGCAAAAATTTTTGTTCGATTTCATGCAGTAGTTTTTGCTCTAGCGCGGCCACAAAAACTGGTCACACACATACAGACTCACACACAGACAGACACACAGACAGACAGACATTTTCCAAAAATGGTCGAAATGGACTCAGCGCACCTCAAAACGTGCAAATCCGTCAAAATTCGACATTCGAAAATTTTCACGAAACCAATACTTTCTTCTATATATTAGATATAGAAGAAAGTAAAAATGCCAATTATTCAGTAATAAACTGTCAAATTGCTCATTTTACAGTACTGAACTGTAAACTTGTAAACTTTATAGTTATAAACTGTAAAATTGCATATTTTACAGTTTATTACCGCACATTTTACAGTTTCAAAACTGGAACCTCTGCTGCCAGTATCATACTGTTGTTTTTACAGTATAAAATAGCTAAATTTTACGGCAATAAACTAAAACTTCTAACTTTACAGTAAGAAACTGTAAAATTACTAGTTTTACAGTTTATTACTGCGCATTTTAGTTTTAAATTGGAACCTCGGATGCCAGTATCATACTGTAATAACAACACTTAATTCTTTGCAGTAGTATCGCGCATTTGACGATACATTTGGTTGGCAAAAATGATCAATGGAATTATACGTAAGTAACAGTTTTTCTCTTTCAGAATATGGCTGACTTTTCTATGCTTTGCTACATTCTATAGCTTTTAATTTTTTTTGGGGGGGGAGGGGGGATTTATAAAAACATTTTTCTCTTTAATCATTGCAAAAGTACTCTTACACCCCAGTCATTGTTTAAAATATAGTAATTAACATGAAAAGGGAAGGAAATCGTCACAATTCCAAAACCCTTTCCGCAATAAACTTTCTAACCACATCTCAGCAGATGTCGTGACGATTAGCAAGCGTACAAATGATTTAATGCATTAAATGCGCGAACTTTTTAGCATAATTAAATTCAAGCACACAGTGGCGACAAAATTTATTCAACTCTGAATGTCTTAAAGCCTTTTGAAATAAATAACACCCGAGAAATAGCTAGTATAAAGGAGAAAATCTTAAGCAGTGAATACTTAGCATGTTATAATTCAATTTAAAAAGATTTTCTTTACAAACTACACGTGTTGCATTTGTGAACTTGCCAGAAAATTCATTTCAGACTCAAGTCACGAATTTAATCAAAGGGACATAGGAATAAATTAATAAACGAAGAAAAGACTTAAAGTATTCAATGTCTCTAATTAATTCACAACATTATCCGTTTTATTAATAAAAATGGTTACTAATTAATGATTCTTTTGTCTTTATTAAAGAAATCTAATTACCGAAACATATCGTTCTGCCAAGTGATAAGACCGGACTTTAAAAACAGAAGCTTTTTTGCTTAAGAGTAAGAATTAATCTTTGATGCGGAAGAAAATATGGCTCCGTAAAGGTAACTCTTTTCTTAAAATAAAGAATATGGGATACAAAATTTTTGATGGTAATAAATGATATCGTTAAGGATTATTAGAAGTTCATTTCTATTTAAAGTTTCTCCATTAAAAGTCACTGTTTTAAAA
>JAXGGA010020946.1:0-17399 GCA_038373865.1 Uloborus plumipes | reverse complement strand
TTTTAGTCGCCTTCTACGACACGCATGGGCTACGTTGGTGCTATTCTTACCCCCCGGTCACCACACGGGGCCGTAACATCATTCACTTTCAAAAAATTTTTTCACAACTGAATTATGTCCCCTCTAATTCTCCTTTGCTCAAGACTATACATATTAAGCATTCTAAGTCGGATCATTTAGAAAATCCATTTACTAACTTTGTTGTACTTCCTGAAAATGAGATAAAAAATGATGAAAACACACCAGTAAGAAATAAATAAAGGACACACAATTAGTTAAACTGGAAGGTCATCCTAATGATAAAGGACCAAAATAAGTTCATGCCGATAAGAATAAAGAATTTCTTTAAGTGGACACCATAAACTAAGTAGACACCATATAGTGCTCACTACACATAATGTTGGATACTAGTTCATCAATTTTTTATGATAATTTATATTTTTTAATTTATTAACACTTTTGCCCCTTCAGGAGTTTATCTGTTGGAGCTCAAAATCATTCAAATAATGAAGGTTGGTTTAGTAAGCTGTTGATGGTACGTAAAATTGATCCTGGTCATGACTCTCATTCAAAGGTTCTATCTGCCTCTGACATTATTTATGAAATGCAAAGTATGTTCAAATTTGACTGATTTTTTGTTACTATATTTATTATATTATAGTGTATTCAAATCTTTTACTCTCATGACTTTGTTAAAAAATATGTTGTTTTAATGCATATCGTATAGTTTCATATTTTATTTGTGGCAATTAGTGTGTGAGTTAATAGTGAAATGAAAAACCTGACCTAATCTCTCTTTCTCTTGTCTGCAAGAATGTCAAAAAATGGATGTCGTTTAGCCCAGTAAACTTAGATTGAAAATACAGTCAATGCACTACAAATTCATAATTAACCGGCTTTTTGAGGATTAGTTCCTGAACATGTGTAGAAGGAGCTTCTGTTCACAATAGCAGATCAAAGATGACTGCCTAGTACTTTTTGCCTTCCTCATATCTATGTCAAAAATCCCAGATTTTTCTGTTCTGAAGAAACTTTTATCCTGTAGGAGTAATACTGTTTTAATATGTACCCTAAAATAACCAATAAAAAATTTCAAACTATTGTTTTGTCACCGAAAGCCAAAATTTCTATATTCTACCTAATATGCAGCAGAACAAAAGAGTACTAAAATAAAGAATTTTTTAAAAATATTAACGGAAAAATAATTGATGTATTGTTGTTGTCGTGTCATAGTTAAACTAATAATCACTATGAAGTAGAGGTGCCATTGCCTCGAGAGATTAAACTTCTGTATTAACTTTTAAGACAGCTCAAGAATTATTTACAACACAAAGAGAGGAAATAACACCCAGGTTACCGGCGGGAATCGAACCTGCTACCTTTTGCTTTCGAGGCGAAGCTTCTACCTCTGAGCCACTGAGGTCCTAATTGATATATCAAGTTCAACCAAAACCTTTTTGATCAGGTTTCTCTGAAAGAGAATAAAAAATCAAGTATGGCAGCTAGCGTTGAGTCGGGAGAACCTTGTGTTAAACCACCACCAGTTTACTCGTCCATTATAGATGGAGGATTTTTCATGCATTAGCATATGACGAATCAGAAAATTAAAAGGACATATGCTTCAAATACCTGAGGTTTATTCAGAAAATAGTTCTTTTTCTGTTAAGCAGTGGTTTTTGAGGGATACATGGATGCATTATTAATTAAAATTGTAAAGAAAGAAAACAGGGGATGTCAAAAAGGTCAGCAACTGTGTCTTTTTTTTTTCGAAGAAAATGTAGTGACAGCAGTTAAAAAGTTTAATTTTTGCTGAACTCTGAGAACAAAAATTAAATCACAAACTATGATGAATTACTTTCAATCAGAAAGAATAACTTCTGTACCAACAAATAGGAACGCCGATGCTCAATTGCAATTGGAACAGCTTTAGATCAGTCGCTGTAACATGTACTAACACAAATATACTCTCTGTATTTGCAAAAGAAATGTACCGTGAACATCATTGTACTTTTACTTTTCCTATAAATTAAGCACAAAGCTAATTGTTACAATAAATTGAAAATACACGAAGCCTTAAAAAAGAATCCTGGTATCTTTCTCCACGCAGTCATCGATTAAATGTGACACCATGTCTGCAATATTCAGAAAGGGGAAATCTGAAGCAGTGGTTCCTAAAATGTGTTCTGCGGAACCCTAGGGTTCTACTGAAGGATGAGAAGGGTTCCACCGTAGGTTGTTTTTAATTTTAAATGTGTGTTAGTTTTAAATGCATTACTTTTCAGAGAAATTAAAAAAAAAAAAACAACTTACAATATATGAAGTAGTAGGCGCCATCAGTAACAGCTTTACCATATTGCAGAACTCGCAGATGAATGGGCTTCCGACGACCATAAAGGCCCTGAAGGGAATACAAAAATGTGCATGATGAATGTTTTTTCTTGTTTTGTGGTCAATAAAACAGCCCTTAAAATACATTGTAATGTGCCTTTAAACCTCAAATCTGCCACTGGTTATAGTGTTTTGCATCGTATAAGGCTTTGAGTTATCGAGACTTGACTTATAATCATATAAGCTTTGACTTTGCATAGCTTGACTCAGTCAAAGTATGCAAAGATAAGTACTTAATATTTCTACTTTCTTGGCTCCAGAATATAAATGCAGAAAATCATGTATTGTTTGCTGACATTTTTACAGATACATTTTCTTTTATAGCTCATGATGTCAAACCAGATCATATTGAGCCATACTTAAAAAATTAGTAAGTATGTTCTCACATTTAATTAAAAGAAATAAACTTACTTGCTCTTCAAATCTATACACTCTGTTTGGAATCAATATGTTTTTCTGCTATATTTTTTTTTCATTTTGTGAAAGTTTACAAACAAACTCTTGCCTATCTGACATGTTTCTTTTCTTTTTTTTGCTTTGCAGTATTCTAAATATTATTATTTTTACATATAATCTTTAAACTGATATGAAGCATGCCCAGTCGTGAGAAACTCATATTATCAAATATTTTTACCTGAAACAACAAGTAGCTGTGATAAGCGCAATTGAATCACTTTCATTCTATAATCTTAATTTTTTTAACTTCTTATCTCTACTGTGATTTCTGTTTCAGTATCATATAAATATGCAATTGTGTGTGTATAGGTGCTTGTGTATATATCTGTCACATCATATATCATCTGCATATATCATAATATTAGATAACATAGGATTCCGGGAGAAAATTCTAACTCATCCAAGTATGCCACAACTTTACAAAATTTGGGTACACTAAGTGTTTGCTACCCTAGGAATGTATGTTTAAGTTTAACTTAATTTTAATTATAAAGGAATTAATTACAAGTAACGATCAGGGAAGCCCCAATGGGTGGTCACTTTTACCTCCCAAAAATTTTCATTTGGCAAATTTGTCTGATGATTCGACAAATTTGGAGACAGTACTGCAGTTTTTAAATGCCAAATGCACCTTTTCATGGGATGTATGTGTACTTACTTGTATTTTATCGTTCAATAAAATTCAGGGCTCTATTCGCTAAATTTAGAATATACCCCTTCCCAAAAATTTGAGTTTTAAATGGTAGTAAAAAATATTAAAAACAAATTTATCTATTCTGTTATGTTCAAGTATTTCCATAAAATATGTTTAATGCAATACTTGAGCTTGTTTCAAAAAACCCAATCTTTTGAAATTTACTGATGGTTAACAGCAAAATTCAAAAGTGCACTCTAAAAAAATAAGCGTTGTTGATATAACTTTTATGAATTACAGGAACAAAATTTCTGTGATATTCTTTAATTGATTTATTTTTTATATGCGCCATTACTGATTATTTTTAGTGCACCACCAAGTAACAATTCTCGTACCACAGGTTGGGAAACGCTCGCTGCTGAAAATATATACAGTAACCCCTCGTTATATCGCGCTTTTCGGGAACAAGAAAAAAGCGCTATACATCTGAAAGCGCGATATAACCGAGGTCATTAAAAAGTTTTCTATCCAGCATGCAAGTAAATTATACGTGCACAAATATAAAAATTCATTTATTCGAACATTAGATTTTTTTTTTCAGTCAAAAGGAACAAAAAAATATAACTTACCGCAGTTGTTACAATGTGCAGGACTTAAAAAATATGTATACAGGCATAAAATTAACCTATTGTTTTGGTGAAATAAGGAAGTGTCCAGTAGTTTTCAAACTGTCTCTGCAGTATGCAAGTTTGGGTGACAGGAATTTGCTGCTTCTTTTCAGCCAATTCAGAAGAATAGAAGAACCTTTGTTTTGTTAATTGATGACAAAATAAATGAGAGAGAGACCTTTTCTGAGCAACTAACACATTTTCTCAAAAATGGTTTCGAACTAAAAGTTTTTCTTGGGAGGGAGACAAAAGAAAAGAGCGATATATCCGAATGAGCGATATAACAAGGGGCTACTGCATTTCTAAATATGCGTCTACTTTGTATCTTGTCTTCTGTAAGCAAGATTTGAGATAAGCAAACTCTGATATTTTGCAGTTTAATTTAGATAGTTTTAAATATGCAACAAAGTAGAATAGTGATTTATCTTCTGGGCCTGACTGCTTTTTGGAGAACCAATCCTTAAATGTAATTGGAGGCCCTTCTCGCTCTTTACTCAGAATAAGTTCAACCAGAAAAATATCCTCTCTTGTTCACTATAAAAAGAAAATAGGTTGGACCCTCATCCAATTGTTTGATTTTCATTGCTGTTCAGATAAAATGAACCAAGTTTTTAGATGAGTTGATTTTAAAAGTCTCTTGGCGTTTCTTTTGACGGGTTTCAAATGTTAACCCATTGTTGTTGTCCAAGAGTTTTGATTCCATTAAAACTTTTATTGCAGTGAAAAATATGTAAAAATTGCTGCTGAGAAAATTGAAGGTACTGAGTTGGTTGCAAGTTTTCGTGTAGAAATAGGAGATCAAGATCAATTCAGTATGTAGTGCATTTTTCATTCGATTGATTGCTTTATTCAATGTTTGATTGCTATTATTAATTATATTTTTTATTTTGTCATCCCTGTACAGTTTTTAGATGATCAAATTCAAACTCTGTTGAAGTATCCATAAAATTGCAATTTTTTTAAAGAGTTCTATAACTTTCAAACACTATTTATCAGATCAACGAATTTCATTTTTTGCTTTCATTTACGAAGGTAATGTAATGCAGTTGGCTAAAATAGCAAAAAACTTCATTAAATTTTGCTTAAAAAATTAATTTTACTATTATATTTTAAGTTTGAAAATTTATACAGATAGTGTTGGATTTCAGAAACACCTTATTTGAAAAAGTGACTAATGTGATGAAAAACATCAAATATTTTTTTTAAAAAAATGTATGCTCATCTATCGTATGTTTCGGTTGTATCGCTGCATCACATATAATGCCGCAGGTAAGTATTTATTTTTATTTAGAAAGCAAGTTTAACGCTGCACTATTAAAAAATTATCACGTAAGCAATATTAGTAGAGAGGTCCTAATTTGGAAAATGTATAGCAATAAATATAAAATCTTTATTTACTATTTACTAGCCACACTGAGTTAATGACCGCACTTTTATTTCTTGAGTAAGAAAAATCGTGTTTAATGCTGCAGTGTTATTACTGGAAAATACAGTATTTATTTTCATAATCATTTGCAATTATACCACTGCATGGCAAATAAAGAATTGTACGTCATTTTCAAAAAACTACGTAAATCAGTACATATTGCCAAGCAAAGCTTACGAGTTACGTCATAAGAAACATTCACACTAATGTGAAGTATCTTAATTTCAAAATTGGTTACCAGCAGCTTTTTTTGCTAAACAAAAGTCTTTTTAAAAAATTGCAAAATCTCCTCGGTTCACTTTTGCAGTCATAAGTAATTCTCTTGGTTAAGCAAAAAGATGTAAACTATTTATGGATCTCCATATCTCTGTTTTGATGCATATGTTTTTCTTTTTTTTTTAAATATTTGCTTTAAATTTCTTTCTCTAGTTCATATCTGGAGATACAAACATGGATATCCTCATGCTCATGAATTTTTGGAGTTACGTCATAAAGATAATGATTTGAAAACTCTTATTGCTGAACGTGTTAATTTCTTGAGGTATCGAGAAAATCAATTTATGCTTCCATTTAGTTTCTGGGGTCATCCTGAGCCTAGAAATGATAACCATATGTATGAAATGAGGTCCTATGTTCTAAAGGTGAGCATGAACTTGAAAAATATATAAATTATTATTTTTGCTGTGGAAAGCATAATTTATTTAATCTTAGTAGCTAGGTATGTAAATCATAAGCGTTATCGTATTCCATCCTTTTCTTTTATTTCCTGCTTTAGAACTAAGGCTTAATTTGCATGGCAGTTCACGGGAGTGGAGTTGACCTTGCTTATCTTGATTTTTATATTTATACATTAGACAGAATTCAGGTTTATTTTTGCATTAAAATATATTTCCCAAACTATATGGTGTCCGCACTTCGTTTGTTAAAATTTAAAATTTTATTAGAGCCCGTATTCTTGTTTTTATTATTTCAGTTTTTAAGCTTTTCACTAGTATTGTGTATGTTCTTCAAATATTCTCATTGTATGTCTCCACCTGGTTCATATTTAACATAATGAAAGAGCACAGTTAAAAGAAATCTTTAAGTGCATTTTTTACTTGAACAGTAATCCACTGTCAAGTATGTATCTGTTTGTTTGAATATTTGTCAAAAATAACTTAAACTTGAGGAGCAAATAGATTGGCTTCCTTACAATTGTAGATTCAGGGGGGTGAAACATGGAGGTCATATGGGGAGGTTTGATCGACTGTTTACAAATACTTTTTACAATTTTTTTTTCTAACTGTTAGAAATATCCAATTTGACATTGCTTGTTTCTTGTCTGGCACCGTTTTACACAATTAGTTTTTATTTAAATTACTAGTTAAGTTTTTTATTACTAATTTTTCAAGAGTGTACAAACCGGGTCAAACCTCTCCACTTAAGGGAGGTTTGACCCACAGATATTAAAAGTTGAAAAAATGATGCTGAAATAATTAGAAGTCTAGTTAGATACTATTACAAGGTCCCTGTAATAATTAGGTCTAAGAAAATACCATATTTTTCTTTTAAAATTTGATTTAAATTAGTAGAGATTATAATTTAGAATTGCCAGAGTCAAATTTCATTTCCAATGCAAATCTTTCTGTGTCTCTAATGGTCATTGAGTAAGGAACCTTAATACCATCTGTTTTAAAGGAGTATCTAAAAATTCTTGATTTGTTATACTTCCTACCTCATTTGATTTTTTTAGACAGTTATTATATTGGTTTTCATGTTATAAAATAAAAGTTAAAATACTTAACATACAATAAAAGAAATAAGTTAGCAAATAATTGATAAAAGTAAAGAGGGATTGAGTATCGTAATAATTTTGCTACCAAATGGTAAAATCAAGTTTCAGTTGTGTGTTGTTTGATGAGAATAATGCATTAACAGATAGTGCAAAAGATAAGTCTAAAACTGTGTTTGGTAGTATTCAATTTCAAGAAATAATCAGGCAATGCCCCAGTCTTCTTAAATTTATGAAAATGCATGAATTGTAAGAGCAGGCTGTAAATTAAGATTTTTCTAAAATCTGTATGTCACTTGAAGTACCCATCTAATAGCTGCTACACAGGTAAGTTTTCTTTATTTTTCTGTTCTTTAGTTTCTGGCTCCATATTTTATGTTATTCTGAAATAAGGTTTATGAAACATGTATGCCTTTTCCAATTCACTTTGAGTTACTTTACATATCAAATAGTTAAACATTTAAATTTAATTAGATTCATTGCCATATTCATGTACTAGACTATACGAGGAGAAATATTCTATTCTTCTCATGCACATCACTTGAAACTTCACTAATAAAACATTTTTTTTCTCCCTTTAGCCTGGTACTATGATAGAATGGGGTAATAATTGGTAAGCTTTTTGAAAAATTTTGATAAGTTCTTGTTCAATCTCCACTGTAAACTTATTTGTATACTTAAAAGATAATTTATTCTTTTGTAAATTCCATTCTCTGAAAATACTTCACATGGCATTATTTTAACATCGATAAAAACAAAGTATTCAAACCTTGTAGCTTAATGTATTTTTCTTTAAGAAATATTCAATGATGAGCTATATGCACATTGAAATTCAAAAGAAACCAACTTGTGTCAAACTCCAGGCACAGCTTGGCCTTTCTCTCTTGCTTACCATTTAAATACTGCCTTAGATGTATGATCTTACAACGTGGCACCAGAACATTTGAGATAAGGTTTTCATGCCAAAAGATCGATCCCGATTTACCTACGTTAAAAAAATAATCTGAATCACTCAAAAAAAGTGGAACTTTTTTTTTCGCGTCAGTACTATCGACACCCCACTCTCCACCCAGCTCCCTAGCTTTATAGTACAAAACTTTTGGATTTCCATTTTCAGAGCAATATTATGGTTTCAAAAAATTCTCATATGCTAGCAATTTCTTGATTTCGAAAATGCTGTATAGTGCTGAAGAAATTGTCTGGCCCTTTCTTCCCATACCACGAATCAAATTTCACTTGTCTGCATTAGGACAGCAATTCTGTGGAATTTTGGTGGTTGGGACTTCAGACAATTTTTTGGCTCTAAAAATTGTAATTTGCATATTAAAAAGCTGTTTTGAATTTTGAAAATGCTTTCATGTCACTTGCTAGGAATCTTAGTCCCGCCATGCCGATTTTAAACTTAGGTATGGCATTTTTCCTTTTGATACAGAAAGAAAAGGGAGTTTTTTTATGCTAAATTTAAACTGTTAAGATAAAAGAGGTTAAAAAAATTTAACTACTAATGTACAAGAAGCAGTTCTAACAATAAATCTTAATGAATTAAAAAAAAACTTATCATGATACTAAAGTGTCTCAGAATTTCTTTTGCTCTCAATAATTAATATTCCTCTGATAACTTAAAATTAAGTGCTCTTAATATTTTTGTTTTCAGTTTATTTCATTAAACCATTACAAAAAAAGCACATTCTTCTTTTTTCTGCAATATTTTAGGGCTAGAGGTGTGACATATAGAAAAGAAAGTGCTGTTGCTGGTTTCTTCTCTCAAATAGGACAGCTTTATACAGTGCATCACATATGGGGTAAGCAAATTACTACAACTGAGTTGTGACGTGTAAACTTAAGTCACTGTTCTTTTGTTAATAGAAATAAATGTGTAAATAATAATATAATTAATTTAGAAAATTTCCATTGCCAGCAGCTTAAACCGAACTTTCATGTATGAAAGCAAGCAAACATGTTTGCTTTGAAGCAATAACTCATAACAATATGATTTCTCGAAAATAATTGAATCTTTTTCAATTTTCGTTTCTGAACTGGACTATCTTTACTGCATTACAAGCAATAGTTCAGTCAATTCTCAAAAAAAGTAGGTGACTTACTAATTCAAAGATCTCAATAGCCTTTTAGTTTTTTGTGCATGCATGTAAAGTAACCATATTGAAAATAGTTTTAAAACACTGTTCTGCTTAAGAGATTAATCCAGGTCATGTCAGCATTGAAGGCAATAAAGCAGCTTTTAAAGTTGCTGAAGCCACGAGTCAGTAATCTTGTTCCTTTTGATGACTTAAAAAAATTCTAATAATCCAAAAAATTGTCCATGGTTGCTATTAGGTATTTGCTTGCAAATCTGCCTTAACTCCAACTATGACGCAATAGCATAGCATGTAGCTTTGTTCATTGATGAGTCAAAAACAAATTTTTGTGTGTGGCTTGGCAGCTCATTAGGTCAAAAAAATAAATCACTCTGTATTTGAACTCAACTGTTTGTATCTTTTCCAGAATAATGAATTTATTTCTGCAAAAATATACTTAGGCATCAAGTTTTCTTATTATTTTTACATTAATTTTTTGATTCAGCTTACAAGGACTTACAAATGCGTAAAAGTGTTAGGGACGCTGCTTGGAGGAAACCTGGATGGGATGAATGCGTAGCTCATACAGGTAAATGATTTTTAAAAGATATTCAATTGTTCAAGTGCTTAGTATATTATTATTACTACAGGTAGTCAAAATTATTTGGTGCCAATTAAAAACTATTAAGACTTTATAAAAGACGCTGTTTTTTCTTTTAGTATTCAAATCAAAAGTATTACTTTAGAAATTGATGTATATTAAAAGCATTATAGATAGTTTTGTGATTTTACTTTTAAAACCTTTTTCCTTGTAATAATAATAAAAAAAGTAACATTTGTCCAACTCTGAAGTTTAGCTAATCTTTTTGTATAGAACTTAGTCTCCAGGATAGAGTTGATAAATACCCGGTTTGATAAATTTTCAATAAAGTTGTGGACAAAATATTCTGCAATTTCAGCTTGTTTTAGGAACATTGCTCCTTTTTTTTTACCATACATGAGGGAGGGGGGATACATATTTATTGTGATTTTCAGTATTAGTTAAAAATCCAATGTTGTTAGTTTTTTGTCTGCATTATGTGTTTCAATAATTAAACGGGTTTTTTTTAAATCAGTTATGGCATAAATGGATATAATTTCAATTTCTTAGTTGCTTTAAGCTGTACTTTTAAAATATTTATCTCAAAATTTATAATTAAATGTAGGATAAAAGAGGGTAAAAGATTGTGTCATGGAGAAATTAAGATATAACTAAATTTTGAAACAAACTGATTTGTTTGTCTGGTACCTTTATTCTTACAAATTTTTTCATCCACTGGTTCAAAGATGACAGATTCTAAGAATTTAAAAGGAGTCAGGTTAAAAAAAGTAAAATTTGGAATTTCTTTAAAACTTTTAACACTATACATTGAACTATGAGGATTGTTGGGCTGAGGAAAAGCTCCCATTCCCAGAACCTTTAGTTTTGATATAGATTATCAATCCCAATATAGTAATTTATATGGTAAAAGTTTGACGTTGCCCCCCCCCCCCCCACACACACATGCAAAATAATAAAAACTGGCTACATCAGTGACACTATACAGTAAAACTCAGGGACCTCAACACATGCATAATTCGACCACCTCGATAAGTTGACATTTATCTTTTCCAATGGTTGGCCCAATGTTAACTTCAACAGAGAGCTGTTAGAGTTTTGTAGTGAATTGAAGAAATATTCAGGTAGGTTTTTTCAATGTTTACATTCATGGAGCAGACAAAGTTAAACTTACCTACCGCATGTGCCTTAATTATGTCTTGTCTTAAAATTATGCTACAACAAACATGAGGAATAAGAAAGATACTTGCAGTTGCAAGAATTGAAAATACATGAGACAATCTGATGAAAATTACTTATGTCTCTAAAATGCAACTATAGCTATGGGTTTAAAAGAGATGACATGTTATTAAATGTGGCTAGAGGGTTTTTTATTCATTTTATTTTTATGCAGAAAACAGTTGAATAAACATTCTAAACAAAGTTTTTAATTTTGTGTGATATTTACGCGTATACTAATGAATAGTGTAGCATGGAGTGTTCCTCAATCATTTCTACAGATGGGACATTTTTATGTGTATATATTTCCACTTGATTTTATTGATAATCCAACTTTTTCTCTTAGTTCTGTTTTTTTGAACATAAAGAACTAGTATGCATCATAATATAAGAAACTTTCTAAAAGTTGTTAAAAATAATAATTTGCACTTGTTGTGTGTATGGTCACACCCATAACACATACGAATGATGCAAAAATGGTTCCTTATATTCAAAGATATCAGAATTTAGAAGAAAGTGAATTAGTCCGGAAATCAAGTGCAAATGCATACATAAAAATGTCGCATCTATGCAAATGGATTGAGTAGTACATAATTTTCAAATACAGTAGAGTCTCGAAAATCCGAGTCTCAAAAGTCCGAGGTTCCGCTTATTCCGAGGCTCTTTTATTGACATTTTAAAGTCTATCTTCAATAGCTAAAAAGATAATTTGCATTAAAATCTGAAAATAAGAATCTTTTGTTATTGGAAAATTTTTTTTGTACTCACAAAGTAGTAAAAAAAGTATTGAGAGGTTAGACGTCAAAGACATTTATCAAGTGTCACGAAATATTCTTTAACTACTAGACATATATTAAGATATGCTTTGGAAATAATAACTCGATATGGTAAAACGACTTGAAATTAAGTTTATCTTACTAATGACGGTCTAAAAGTGTTACGTTTCTACTGTTAAGAATTTTTTTTCGGATAATCCAAATTTTCAGTAATCCGAGGTGGCATGAGCCCCAATTACCTCGGATTTTCGAGACTCTACTGTAATGTCTGTCTTGGAAATAATTTAGATTCCTTAATAATCTGTATTTTGTTTTAGTGCCTTTAATAAGAGAAATGCAAAGCAGATGGTTATGGCCGACTTCATTTTCACCCATACATTGAATTTTCAAGCACAGTTGAAATGGTCAGAATTTTTGAAGATAGTAGTCATTGTTTTCTTTTTAGATTTTATTTGAAACAAACCCAAGTTTGTTTTTATTGTATATACACAAATTATTTATTAGAATGGTCCTTCCAGTGAGAATCCTCCGTTATGTGTTTAATTGTTGTAGTCGGAAAGACGAGTTACGAATCTCTTTATATACATCACCATTTTATTATAATGTATATAAATTTTTCGTATTTTTGTATCGTATCTGCCCTATAATTGTTTGTATTGTAGCCATCTATGTATGTCCTGTTTTAAGGTTTGTTTCCTTTTAAATATGAAGGTGTGAATGATTTGTGTGAATATACAAAATTTAAATATTGTTTTGCATAATGATCGATTGATACAAGTTCGAAGCTTTCAAATGTTAAGATTCTTCATTTAATTGAAATTGATTTAAACAATTGATACAGAATATTTTATTTATATTGAAAGACTTTTTTACTCATTAAACTTGAGTAATAAAACTACTGTTCTGATTTAACCTATTCTGATTTTGGAAATTGTGGAATCTTGATTTTTAGCAAAATTTATTTTTCTTGTGAACCTTGTTTCAAAATAGGTTTAATTAAACTAATCATCTCAAGTTAAATCGTGTTATGTTTTTATTATCTTAAATTTTGTTCTGTTACTTATGAATATGCATTTTTAAACAAATATATATATATATATATATATATATATTTGAACTAAAAAAAAAGAAAACTGATATAGTGGTAGGACAACCGAAAATTATACCGGAAAAAAATCAATTTCTGAAATAATTGTTAAAAATTAATTCATAAAATCCTTCTCTATGCTGGAAATCATTAAGGAACCCAGAACATATGACAATATCAATTATAAAAGTTCTTCCATAATTAATTTTAAAATGTGAAGCCTGGACAAAATTATGAGGGCAACTTTTTTCTCTGAAATACCCTAATAAATAATTTTGTACTTTTTTAAATCTCTTTTATCAGTTTCGACATCATGGAAGTTGATAAACGTTCTTGGGAGTTTTTATCCTGGCTTTTTTGATGGAGGAATTGAGTTCTTGCTTGGGGTTTCAATATTAAATGCCATTTTTTTTAAATACTTTGCGTGTCAATATCTCACCAAGTTTCCATTAAGCGTAGCTTGGCCCTTTTGGTCGCCAGTCAATTAATTTCATAAAACAAGCATCAAACTATAATTTTTAAGTTTAAGAAATATGTAATTAGGCATTATCCTGCTGGAACAAATTGCCTCCAAGCATAATTAAAGATGCATTTGGTAAACAAGTTATCTCCCCAGGACATAAACCTAACTCTCAAACTTCATTCTGGCCTACACAAAAATTAGTTTCTATCTGATGCGAAATTTTCTCAGACCATTAGAGCCATCTCCATACAGGCTTTGAGAATTTTTTCCCCTTTCCCAGAGATCGTGCAGAAGTAGCAAAAACCTATTTAGGCCATAAAAATTAAAACTTTTTCTCATCAGAATATGTTACACTACTAGCTGCATGGCCCGGCGTTGTGCACGGGCTTTCTCAGAAATAAAAGCGATGTCAAGTAGTGCATGCTGGGGACCACGTGAGCCTAGAAGTAGAGTACACTCCTCGTAAGCAAGTGGTCGCGGGTTTGAATCCAGCCTTGCTCATGGATGTTACTTTATCCTCTCTGTGCTGTAAATCTGTCCTTTGTTTGTCAGGAGGCAAAGCGCATAGCACGCAGCCCTCATGTATGTTGAAGCCGATGGCTTCTGAAAAAAAAAAGTAGCGCATGCTTAACACTCCCCCTCGATAATTTCTAATTAGAATAACGACTTAAAACTGCTCTAGTCTGTGGGCCAAGCACAGATATCCTTCAAGTTCGTTTACCAATCTTGGGGACTAAGGGAACTTGATTGAAATCTATTAATAGTGATGTACTCAATCGAAAAATCCAATGTTCCCAAGCAAAGCTTGTCTCATTAAGTTTTAATTAGTAACTGAAACAGGGACTATATTCCTCAGCCTGTTGGCTCTTTCACAACAGAAATTGTCTCTAGGTGGCGCTTTTGCACAAAATATTTGTAATTTAAAATTTCAATAAACAGTTTTTCTACCTTAATTTGTCTTTTCTATATGATTTTATGTTGCAAAATATATTAATAAGTTTTAATACACTTACTTCATATCTTTTGTGATTTAATAACAAAGAAAATCGAAAACTGTATCAATCCTGCATTTCCGCTTGCTCTTAATTGGGAACGGAAAGTAACTATAGAGGGCGCTATAAACAAGACATCACCTATGTTTTTCTAGCAGACGATTTGCTTTTTGATTCGTTGATTTTACAATTATTTTGGCCCACTTTTCTCAGTGTAGGATCGTTTCGCTTATATTTGTTACTGTTATTTCATTTTCAATGCATTGATCATTTTTTTAAATATTTTTTTACTAAATTAACCGTATATTTTACCACAGCGTTGGATACGCTAGCACTAATGTTACTTTTCCAAAATGCTTAAGTCCTTTTCAAGTCTTTTCTTGTTTAAATCTCTCGTTGTTGAATTCTAGATTGATTAAATTAATGCAGATTAAAGACGATTGCAAAGACGCATTTAAACTTTAAGTTATTATTGCTTGAAAGATTGGTTTCGTATCCACATGGATTAGAATATAGGAGGATCGTGAGTAGGATGAGCGACATCAGATAAATCAGGAATAAAACCACCTGAAAGTTGGTTTCTGCAAATCTAACAGCTATAGAGCTTTCTCTTTTCGTTCAATTTGTTAAGATATACTGAAGATTTTTTTTTCCTTTGATTAAAAGCTAAACACACAAATCTATGAGCAATCGCCGTCAAAAAACTGCACAAAAAACATATTTATTGACAACTGAATCACAATAACCGACATACAAAATCTTTAGAACATAAACAACAACTCTAACTGATGCCATGTGAAGCAAATATTATAAAATTAAACATTAGCAGACGATACACTAAAAATTAAAAAGTATGTTTCATTTTCTTGTTTTCATGTTAAACCTCTCTGTTTCTTATCATTGCTGCATTTTTTTAACAGACGATATTTTAAAAGTTAATTTTGTATGACTGTTTTATAACTTGGCATGCAGTTTTATTTCTAATTAATATTTTATAATACACCTTACTGTTGGTTGGAAAAATAACACATTGGGTCTTTACTTATCATATCAACTACGCTCGGTATTTACCCATTTATTTACATGAAATACTAAATTTGCGTGTGATACATGCGTATGCTCACAGTGAATAAGTGTTTGTAAATTTGTGGCTGATATATAAACTATGAATGTATTTTGTAGCATAAAGAAAGACCAGGTTATAGAGCAAGCAGGTAATCGAAATTAAAAAACAAAGAGAGGATTGACAAGAATCGAGGGTGGGGCTAACAAAATAAAGGCAAGAGCCCTATAGTCTTCAGAACATATTTTTGAACGTAAAAAGCCTGAATTTCGACTAAAATACAAAAATTCAGCTACAATTGAAACGAAGTGCAGGAACTCAGCTCCAATGAGCTCTGCAGAAAGTTAAACCCTGTTATAGGGGCATCTCTCTCTATCTTGTGTGTAATTTGCTGGAAGAACAAAAAAAAGGGGGGGGGGAGTTCAGGAAAAAAGATTTTTAACCTGCAGAAATCCAAAAAAAAAAAAATCAAAAGGTAAATAATTCATTGAGTGCACATTATAAATACTGACATCATTGAAATAGTGAAACACTATTTCTACTGCACTAGATAATTTGCAAAACACATCTTCAATGCATACCAGAAAACTCCTTCTTCAAAAAAATGTACATGAAGGTGCAAAAATATTCATTAAATAAAGCTCTTGAGTCACAGTGATCCCAACAGCTTTCATGTGGTTTGGAGCACCTTTGGGAGCAGCCAATTCCCCATTTTGGAGCAGGAAAATATGCTTTTGGAGCAGCTCAATTAATCGTCAACTATCAATTAATTCAATAACTTAATTAGATAGTGATTAACAATACATAATTATAACCCTCAATATGAATTAATATGACATCTATTAACAAGCTCATTAATTAAATAAATTAACCAACACTGATTAAAAGCATTACTAATAGCATTTCCTAATGCAGAACAGGAATTTATTAGACAACTTAAAAACGATCAGCAATTTAATTTAAAACCATAATGTTGGGGTTAAAATTAAATAAAACATTGAAATAAAAAAGAAGCATGCACATTAAAAGTAATATTTTTTAAACAATGTTCCAACATTTAAATTCTTTAAAATATTCACAGGATGCAAAAGGATTGTAACCCAAAACACGGATTGCAAATTTTCATCAATGCGAGTGTTCAACATTAGAACATTTGCACAAACGGAGGTTTTTATTCATAAGGGATATAAAATTTTTAAAATCATTTTTAAAAACAGCTCAGCCAGAGTGAACACAATATATGGACACTTGAAGAGATCGATTAAAGGACTAAAAATACATTAAAATCAAACATACGCACAAACAAGTGCAGTTAAATCTGCTTAACTAAAGAATCTACAACGCTATGATGAAAAATAAAGAAAATATGAAAATAAAAGATGGAATATGCTGACCAAATGTAGAAAATATAAAACTAACTTTCACCATTTTAAGCAGTTCAAATATGTAGAGGATGCAAAAGGATTGAAATTTTAAAAAAATCATGCTATTTTCGGCATTCGAACGCTTCCAATAATAATAATAAAATAAAATAATAAATAAATACATAAATAAAATATTTATGTTTCATAGAAAATATGATAATTCATAATGAACATACATACATACATTCATAAACTTGCCATTAAAGGCAAGAAAACCACTGTTAAATACAACACAGAAATAGGAAGTATGAAAGACAACCGAAATTTAACTTCGTTTGCTGCAATTCAAGTAAGAAAACAAATAATTAAAAATAAAAGTAGAAAACGAAAGTAACAGATGACATCATCGCGCGAAAAAAT
>JAXGGA010020945.1:7500-17401 GCA_038373865.1 Uloborus plumipes | reverse complement strand
AAATCTTGATTTTTCAAAACGTCATAACTCGGTCAATTTTTGTGGTAGAAGAGTGATTTTTTTTAGTTTTAAACGTTACAGTGGTCAAGAATGTTTTACTAAATATGATTGATAGGACTGGGGGGCTGTATAAAAATTTTAATTTCGTAACTCTTTCAAAATTTGATTTTTTGAAAAACATTGAATAGACCCAAAATTCCTTTCGTAATTTGGAGATTTTTTCCAAAATGAACTATATGCTTATCTCTAACGGTTTAGAAATTAGCTATTGGTCCACGATAGGAGTGGACACCCTGTATATATATATAGTATATATATATATATATATATATATATATATATATATATATATATATATATATATATATATTATATAATATATATATATGTATGTATGTATGTATGTATGTGTGTGTGTGTGTGTGTGTGTGTGTGTGTGTGGTGTGTGTGTTTTCATTTGATTTACTAAGGATATGAAAGTACTACACTCGTTAAGATAAATTTTTGTAATTTACTCTGACTTAATTGTTATTGAGATTACTAAACACAGTTTGACCGTTTACAGATAATGCATGTATGTGTGTCACAAGGCCTTATCCAGAAAAAAAAAATCGGGGAGGGCCCATTTCGCACATTGACCAAACACACACATTTTTTGTGTGTTATGAGTCTTTTTGTTTATTGATTCCTCCTGCCCCATGCTGTTTCTTGTGCGTTTCTTTTTTAATTTGTTTTTTGTTGTTAATTGTTTGGACTGACCTTTATTGGGGTAGGGGTATCAAAAGAGAGATGCAATGAACTTTTTTAAGTGGGGTAGAATATTCGTAATTTTGGGGGGGGCCGGGGGTTTTCCCCCGAGGAAATTTTTGAAAAAAGTTTTTAAATTCCTCATTTTGAGGCCTCGTATGGGGCATATGGGACTTAAAAAATGTATTAGAAAAATAAGCAAACAAAAAATTTTTAAATGTTCCGCAAGCTTTTGCAAATTAAGATCAATCAAAATATTTTTTTTTTTTTTTTGTAGTTTAACAAACGTTTGACATTAATTGACGGAGTGGAAGAACGAGGGAGGAGAAAAGATGAACACATCATCACTTGCTTACATCGAATTTCAGTATAGTTACATCTTAGTTTTTGATCAATTTCCCAACTTACCGACAGAAACAGTACTTAGTATAAAATGACCAAAAGTATAAAATACACAAAATTCTTTAAAACAAATTGTGTAGCGATTCAAAAAATGATTTACGAGAGAGTAATATTCTGGCCATTCAGTTAATTCATAGTTTATTTTTTGATAAGAAATATAATTGAAGCACTTTTTAAGGAGTTCCAAAAAGGTATTTAATGATTTTTAAAGACTCTAGAACAGGCCTGGGCCAGTCGCCCTCCCCCCGAAATCCGAAATGTTCTGTAATGTAAAACAGAAAAAAATGCCAAGTTGTCTTCCATCCTCGGATTAGCCCACTCTTTATCTTAACCGCTAGTTGGCAGACATGGGGAGTTTCCCATGCAAATGCGGCGTTGGTTGACCCACGAATCTGCCTTTGCTTTTCTATGGAAAAATGTAGGAAGAGACTGCCAGGAAATTGCCAAATTGGTCGGAAATTGCAAAATTCTGAAAGCGATTTCAGTGCAAATTATAGTTATTAAAATTTGGCACTTTTAATAACTTATTTTTTAATGGGTGAAGAAAAAAATTTTTTCCGAATAAATAGTACTAAAAGCAAAACTGTATTGATTGTTCCATTTTACTCGATTGCAAATAAATCCATGTCAAATAACTGGCTTGTTTATAAATAATCTATCATGCTAGGCAGTACTTTGTTAGCTGTACTATTTTCAGGGAGTAAATGATTTAGAAAATTACTTCCCGGATCACATTCAATAGTTCTTGCATTTCTAAACTTAAACTCTTAACTTTTCTGTGTGAATGCTCATGTTCATCTAATTTTGTTTCCAATGCTGATGATGGAAACGTCATTTTGAAGCCACTTACTTCGTTTCAATATATAGCCATTTACTTGAAACTTGAAATCCGCGTCAGAATAGAAGTTTTTCTCTTTATGCAGTACAAGTACAACCCGAAATAGTTTCACACTATTGAAGTAGGCAATTTGAATTACTTCCCAGTAGTTTTGTTATGCTTATTCACTCATTCAGCATTGTTGCCACTAAGTTTCTAAGTGATATTTGAAAAACTTGTTTGAAAGCCAATATCATTCTTGACTTCTTACACATGCACAATTACATTTCAGAAAACTTACTTGCTGAAGTATCAATTAGTATAAAATTTGAGTCATCTTGAAATCTTTTTTATTTCATTTTTTCAATCTATTGTTTTTTGCCATATACTTTTTTATATGCTCCATAAACTCACTTCTTTTCACGTTGAGCCCCCCCCCCCCCATTTTGTTGCGAAGCAATTTTCTCAATCATTTATTACCAGAAAATAGTACGGCTAACGAAGTACTGCGTAGCATTATCTGTACTAATAATATAAAGCTGAAGAGTGTTTGTTTGTTTGAACGCGCTAATCGCAGGAACTACTGGTTCGAACTGCAAAATTATTTTTGTGTTAAATAGTCCATTTGATCAGGAAGGCTTTAGGCTATTTCACATTACGCTTTCTGCAAGGAGCTATTATAATATTTTAAAAATAATAATGGTTGAAAAGCACGAGCGGATTAGTTTCCACTCTTCTCAAGAGATTGCTTTCATTAAAAGTATTGTTTTGGCGCTGTGACGAAACCAGACTTCAAGTTAAATGTCTTCGTAATAATTTGATTTTAACTGGTCTAGCGGTTAGTCTAACGGTGCTTATACCTCGCATTCCAATAATTCCTAATTATTTATCTCTTAATTTCAAAAGAATACAATTCCCCATTGAGGTTTCGTTTGCTGTAACCATTAATAAATCACAAGAACAAACATTTATGCACGTAGGAGTAGATTTACGCCAGGATTATTTATCACACGGACAACTGTATGTTGCATTATCAAGATCAGGCTACGGAGAAAACCGCAAACCGTTCTACTATAGTAGAACGGTTTGCGGTTTTCTCTACCAAACGAAAGTAAAACTAAAAGTATATCGTATATACGGAAGTACTTTAAAATACGTTCTTTATATTAAATAATAGTATATCATTCCATATTTGATATGACTGGGCGTCTTACTAATTTGTTTCCAAAGGTTCTTTTATTTTTGCGTTTACCCGTGCATTATATTTATCATATACATATCATATCATGGTGTACTTAAAGTAGTTTTTTAATAGATTGCTGTCTTGTTAACGCGGGTAAAACCACGGGACACAGCTATGTCCTTAAAAAAGTTTTTGAACTTATATCCATTATAATACTGTTTAGGTTATCGCACAGCCTTGTTTATGTTTAACTCAGTTTTATTGCTATTGTTGTTAAATTGGCAACTATAGTTAAATTGTAAAATATCTTCAGAATGTTAGTTTAGTTTGAGTTAGCAGTTTAAGTTAGTTGTTCAAGGTTAGCTGGTGTACTGTTATGTACGTTTGAGTTCAAAAGTTCTTTCCTGTTATAAACTTCGCCTTTTTCCTTTTGCATCGGGCCTCTGAACTTCTTTTAATCATAACAGCAGAGCGTGGTTCTGATATTGAACACGTTAGAAGTAAAGCATCGGAGCTGTTTAAAGGTTTTTATCTTCGGAATTGAATTACTTGTTGGCGAAGTTTGAAATGGCCTTTCGTGAAGATAATAAGTATAGCGTTGATGCGTTCAATGGAAAGAACTTTGTTTTATTTCAACGCCGTGTAGAAGCTATTTTTGCGGCAAAAGAGCTTGATAAATATTTAAGCCAAGAAGCCGATCCGAGACAAAGGATGCGGAAGTCAAGGAATAAAAAAAGGCTTATGCGTTATTGCTAACCCTACTGGACGATTCAATATTGGCGACGATGTCGGCAGAAAAATCTGCATTTCAGATTTGGACTAATTTGAAACAAAAGTATTTGAAGGTTAGCACAGTCAGCCAAATTCTCGTGAGGAAGAAATTTGCGACGTTGAAGAAACGGCCAGATGTTGGAATGCAGCAGCATATAAATGAGTTGTTGGCGATAGTAAATGAATTGAAACTTTCTGGTGCAGAAGGGAAAGATATGGACATCATTATTTATATGCTGATGTCATTACCTGCTGAATATGATGTCATAAAATCTACTATTGAAAATCAGCCGAACGAAACCCTAACATTAGACTTTGTTATGCAGAGGCTTTTAAGCGCTGAAGAACTAAAATCAAATACAAAATCTGAAAATGTTCGTATTCCTGGCTCAAGATAACACAGCATTTAGCGCTGATAAACGCAATATCACTTGTCATAAATGCAAAAAGAAGGGTCATTTGGCGAAGTTTTGTCAATTCAAAATTAGTTTGCTTCAACTGTGGACGCCAAGGTCATTACAAGAAGGATTGTAAATTTCCGCCAAAATCAGATTCCAAAGAATCGGCTGCAGCTACGTTTATGACTGGAGACTCCGCTGAAAGTTTTATTTTGGACTCGGGAGCATCTACACACATGAGCAATAAAATTGAGTGGTTTGAAGATATGAAAGCTTTTTCTGGGACTGTTGCATGTGCTTCGAAAAATGATGTTTTGAAGGTAGAAGGTATTGGCACTATACCAGGAACATTAAATGGCAGGAAAATAATTCTGAAGGATGTGTTGTATGTGCCAGAGTTAAATGGTCAATTAATATCTTTCAAGAATATACAAAAGGCTGGCTATAGCGTGCTTTTTAAGAATAATAGAGCTGTTGTTGAAAAGAGCAATGAGAAGTTTGAAATAGCTAGACTGAATGAAAAAGGTGTGTATATGAGTCAATTTGAGTCCACTAAAGCGTCAACATATTGTGTAAGTCATAATGCAGATTTATGGCACTGGCGTATGAGGCATCCCTCCAAAAAAAGTAGTGAAAGAAATGGGCCTCCCGGTTTCTGAGTCACCGTCAAGCTTCTGCGAAGAATGTGTTACTGCAAAGCAGTCTAATACTACTATCGGCAAGAACCCTAGAAGCAGAGAAAATGTTCCGATGAGGATGGTTCATAGCGACATCTGCGGTCCAATTGATCCACCTACTAGAGAAGGTGAGAAGTATTTTGTCTCTATCATAGACGACTGCTCAAGATTTTGTGAAGTACATCTTTTAAAGCGTAAAAGTGACATTTTCGAAGTATTCAAATCTTTTATCAAGAGAATCCAGGTCTCTATAAAATCAGGTGTGACAATGCTAAAGAATACGTGTCTGGTGATCTAGCGAGTTACTGCAAGGAAAATGGTGTCATGATAGATCCTGCCCCGCCATACTCAGCTCCTTTGAATGGTGTTGCCAAGAGAGCAAATAGGTATTTGTTGGAGAAAGCCAGAGCTCTAATTTATGAAGCAAAGCTGCCTAAATCATATTGGGGCTACGAGGTACAGACTGCAGCATACCTAAAGAATAGGTTACCAAATCAGACTGTAGGAGGCTTGCCCTTTCAGTTGAAATATGACAAGCCACCTGACATGAATTGAATATCATCAAGGTTTTCGAATGTGACGCATATATGCGAGTGCCTGACAATCTCAGAAAGAAGTTGGATCCAAAATCCAAGAGAATGATTTTTATAGGATACAGTAATATGGGCTATCGACTACTGGACGCAACTACAAACCGTGTAGTGGTATCACGAAACGTAGAATTTAATGAAGCGAAAAGTAAATGCATTTTAATTCAAGATGTAGAAGACTATGAAGAAGCTACATTTGATGAAGTTATCACCGATCAAACAGATGTAGAAGCATCAAGTTCTGATGAAGTTGCTGAAGAAAACACAAGACCAAACAGAAATGTGAAACCACCAGCTAAGCTAGATGACTTTCTCGTGTATGAAGCAAGCTTAGCAACTTTTGATACAATTTCATATGATGATATAGAAAAATTGCCAAATGAAGAACAATTGCTTTGGAAGAAAGCAATGAGTGAAGAAATCGAGTCGATGAAGAAGAACAAAGTTTGGGAACTCGCCGAACTGCCGAAAGATGAGAAAACATTGTCCTGCAAATGGGTTTTGCGGAAGAAAAGAGATGTGTCCCACAAAGCGCGGATTGTTGTTCTAGGATTCCTTCAAAAGTATGGAATTAATTATTTTGAAACTTATTCACCAGTTATCAGCATGTCTTCTCTCCGACTTGTGTTAAATATAATGTATCAAAAGGAACTGAAAATATTTGCATTAGATGTCAAAACCGCATTTCTAAATGGTGAACTGAACGAAACAATATTTATGGAACAACCGATTGGATACAATGATAATAGTGGTCGCGTGTATGCAAACTTCTTAAAAGTTTGTACGGGTTAAAACAAGCGCCAAGACAATGGTTCAAGAAATTTGTGGATTTTGTGTATCGGTTGAATTTTCAACAACATAATAGTGAGCTGTGCATATTTATGAAAAGTAATGAAAAGAGTGAAATTATAATGGTACTACGTTGACGATTTAATGATTGCTGGTTCTAATGAATCGGAAAGTAGAGTTGTAATTAACCTTCTTATGAACGAGTTTGAAATGTCAAAAGCAGAAGTTGCAACAGAATTTCTAGGTATAAATTTTGAGTATCTGCCCGATCGCTTTTGCCTAAGTCAAGAATCATATGTCAAGACTATTCTGGATAGGTTTAGAATGACAGACTGCAAGCCTTGTGACACGCCACTTACTCCAAAATCAACATTATCTGATTTTATGAATGGGAAGGACTTTCATGGTCCTTATCGTGAACTTGTCGGGACATTACTCTACTTAGCTATGACTACTCGTCCAGACATATTATATTCAGTCAATTGTTTGAGTCAAATGCAAGAGCAGCCAAAGGTTGATGCATGGTCTGGACTTAAGAGAATATTACGATATCTAAAAGAAAGTTCGAAATTTAAATTAGTTTTTCATAAAACTAACTTGGATGTTCATGTTATCTCTGTTTTTGTTGATGCCGACTGGGGAGCAGATGCGAGAGACAGAAAATCTGTATCTGGGTATATCATACTGCTAAATAATTGTCCTGTAACCTGGTCTGTTAAAAAGCAAACTTCAATAGCGTTGTCTTCAACTGAAGCAGAGATTTTAGCCTTGGGAAAAGCTGTTCAAGATCTAATTCCAATCTATAATACGACTAAAGAGGTGCTAAAGTGTGAAAATATAAGTACAACTATTTTTGAAGATAATCAGTCAGTCATAAAAGCTATTTTGAGTGAAAATCATTGTGGTAGATTGAAGCACCTGGATATAAAGTTGAAGTACATTCGGGGGACTATAAAACAGCACAACTTCAATCTTGAATATGTTTCGAGTACAGATCAGCTAGCTGATATGTTTACCAAAAGTTTACCCAAACCAAGGTTGAATTATTTACGAAGCAAGTGTTGTGTTATGTGCGATTAAGGGAGGGTGTTGAGGTTATCGCACAGCCTTGTTTATGTTTAACTAAGTTTTATTGTTATTGTTGTTAAATTGGCAACGATAGTTCAATTGTAAAATATCTTCAGAATGTAAGTTTAGTTTGAGTTAGCAGTTTAAGTCAGTTGTTTTAATGTTAGCTGGTGTACTGTTATGTACGTTTGAGTTCAAAATTTCTTTCCTGTAATAAACTTCGCCTTTTTCCTTTTGCATCGGGCCTCTGAACTTCTTTTAATCATAACAAATACAAGGGTTTTTTTTCTGTTTTTGTTCAGTTTGTTAATTTTTTGCTCAGAGGTAGCCCGTACAACGCCAGGTACGCAAGCTAGTAACAATTATTTTCGGAACGAAAATGAAAGTACCCCATGATATTAGCGTAACATTTCTGAATTTTCTGAACTACAAATTTCTGCTCAAAAACAACAGCAAGGTGATTACAGAGCATTTTCGGGCAAATTATGATTTCATAACAATGATATTCCATAGAATGGGTCATTATTTCGCATGGGAGGAGCTGTAAATTATTCTAAGTCCAACGTCAAAAATTTCATTTATGTACTCAAGATTTACTCATAGAAGGATTTGGTCTATCTGATTTGAAGAAAAACTCTTTCTAAAAATTATGCACCTTTCTCTCTCAATTTAGCCTGGTTTCTACCACAGGTAGTATCACCTAGGAAAGAAGCATTTTAGGTTTGATTTCTGTTGGTGGCATTAAAATGGCGTATCGTAGTGAGTCAAAAATCCACGAATTGCTATTGATATAATTTCAAACTGTACCTAGTACTTCTGGCTTTATTCTGGTATTTCACCGAAAACGATAGTTCTATTTTTATTTAATGACGATGTTTCAACCAACGTTAAGATAATAATAGTTCAAGTTATGCCGGAAGCAGTCAGAATAATATATTACCAAAGTATATTTATCTCATAGATAAGATTTATCGTATAAAAAACTTCTGCGTTTTTATTTTTCATGCCGTTTCAAAGATTGTTCCAACTTTAAATCGTTTTAGGCATCTCCAGAAACTGTACAAATGAAGTGAAGTATTATACAGCCGTTTTTTCGCAATCAAAATAAGATTAGAGGGTGGGAGAAATAAAAATTTTAACTTTCAAATAATACCACATACAGTTGTATAATACAGAGTTTTTCATGAGTAACGAATTTTAAGCTTACGTGAATTAATCACCCGCAAAACCAAAACTTTCTGAAGGAAATCGCAATGCGTGAGTATCGCTTCGTGCTTAGCTACTAAATATTGCCTTTGTGATTGGCTACTAAATATTGCCTTCGTGATTGGCTTCTAAATATTAGCTTCGTGAATCGTGAATTTACTTTCATTCTTTGTCATCATTGGAAGCAGAAGTTTCCTCATGTACTAAGTCTAAATTTCGATTTCTTAGAACACAACCCCTTTTTATTTTTCGTTAATTTTCCCTATAAATATGAAAGTTTGATGAAATGTAATTGCACCTTAGCACGCTGTTTCGTTTAAAGTTTGTGAGATGAAAAGAATAAGTGAAAAGTTCTGACAATAGAAAAAGGTAAAGATTCTAGAACGTCCATGAATAACTAAAAAGTGCGTTGAAGGTAGCATAACATTTGAAAATGAGTGAATCTTCCATTTGTATAATTAAAAAGGAAAAGAAATCGCTAAAAGTTCACAACTTAGTCTCAATATTGAAGCACGCGGAGTAGTGTCTAGTCAAAATGCAAATATTATGAAACTGGAAGCTGCTTTTGTATTGTGGATTAAAGAGACCAGGAAGAAGGGTGTCACCACAGACGGGAACATTTTAAAATTAAAGGTGACGCATACTGTGTGTATATTAGAATAACCATCTGGTTGTGCAGTAAAATACATGATCAACATTTTCATTTTTTAAGTTGTAAATATGATTATTGTATGTACCCAGCTATGCAGTTTTTAAAACAATTATTAAATTATGGTCAACGATAAACCACTCTAATTTGAGTCTGGCGTGTGAAATTAAGGAGTTACTGACAGCCGTTCAGAGAGGTTTGCTAATTAATTAATAGTTATGATATTGGATATAATTGTGAATTTATTTGGAATATGTATTTAATTTATTGTTTGTTTTTATTATATTATTATTATAGATGTATAATTTTATTTACATCACTCATAAATGCACCAACTACATATTTAATTCCAAAACGTTTAATAAAATGAAGTTTTTTATAATAGATATATATTGAATAGAATTGAGAATAACCTTTAAACATCAAATGTTTGTTTGATTTGTAAATAATTAGAATGTTTTCTTCAATAACTTTTATATGTATAATAAACTAAAATATATTTATCTTTTTTACAATATTTATTAAAATTATTTTTACGTAATAAAAACAAAGAATACAAATAGTGTCAATTCATAAACATTATTTTAAAAAATTCTGGAATACT
>JAXGGA010020944.1:0-17402 GCA_038373865.1 Uloborus plumipes | reverse complement strand
CAATATATTTAAAGTAATAATTATCATAATAAACTATTTATTAATAGTAGGAAACCTCTTTCGAAACTTTATTAGTATTTGTCTGATTTGGTTGGTTTATACGAGAAGAATGGTTTATGGTGGAAAGGATTTTTGAGTTGTTGTTCTTAGAGTTTTTCTGATATTTGGGGAAGGGGGGGGGGGCACTCACCTAACTAAAATCTCTACATTTTAAAATCTGCGGTAGTGAACTCAGTCATTGGCCATCTCAAAAAATATTCTAATAATTACAGCGAAAGTAGTGGTGCCCATAGCTATGGAGAATTAGGAGGTATATACTACACCATTGGATTTTTTAGGAAGGATATTTAAAATGATTTTGTTGCATTATTGGTGGATCATGTATTTGGGGGTTTTCCATAATATTTCCTAGGGGCTTGTGCATCGCTGCACTCTTTGGCAGATTAGCACCCCTAATCAGCAATAGAGAACACTCGGCCAACTTGAAAATCAGAAGTAGAGGACTGCCGTTGACTCTTTTGTTAGTTAAATGTTCCAGTAATTTATTCTAAAAATAATAGCTAATGCAGGAGGGCTGGGGAGGGGGGTGGCATGGTGCAGACTACATCACAAAAATTTTAGAAAAGGTATTTTAAAAAGGTCTTACTCTCATTACTGCGCTTTTATTCCGGGTGGGGAGAGGGGTTAGCAAAAGTATTGGGGGGGGGGGGTGCCACCTCTTTTAGAGGGATGGGCCATCCCTTGCTTAAGTTTCTGCTTTCTAAGATCTGCAATAGAGAACATCCATCGATCAGTCACTCATTGCATACGCATTTCATACTCAGGCAGATATTCCAGTAACTTGTTTCAATAATAGTAAGCAATGATGCCAACGGGGGGGGGGGGGGGACCATCGGCTAAATTGCAAATGGAGAGGGGCACCATTGCTCTTGGTGACTAGGCACTCTCGCTAAATTTTCCACATTCTATGATGCGCCATCGGCTTTATCAATCAATATTCCAGCATTATATTCTACTAATTTAGCTAATCATAAAAGTATAAGTAGGATATGAAATAATTAAATACAACAGCGTCAAGCAGAAGCAACCAAAAACAGTCGAAACCTGATGTCCAGTACGGCGGTTTTTTCCGGGTTGGAAACGCGCCATGTGAACGGGGCTAATGAGTAGTGGTTATCACATCCGCTTTACACGCGGAAGGTCCCAGGTTCGAAACCTGGTGGGTACACGGCTATCTTCTTTTTCAAACAAGAAAAAATTTGAAATTTTCTGAAACAAAATGTTTTTCAATTATCTATTTGTAGCAGTACAATAGTAATGATTATTTGATAATCATATTGCTCACGGTTTCGTGTATGTACCCATGGTGTAGTGGTTATCACATCCCCTTCACACGCGGAAGGTCTCAGGTTCGAGACCTGGTGGGTACACGGTTTTCTTTTTTTAAAACAAGAAAATACTTGAAATTTTCTGTCACAAAATGTTTTTTTATACTTTATTAGTTACAGAACAGAAGTGAGGAACATTTCATACTGCACTTGGAGATAATGCTCAGGCGTACCCATTGTGTAGTGGTTATCACATACGCCTAACACGCGGAAGGCCCAGGTTCGAGACCTGGTGGGTAGACGGCGATCTTCTTTTTAAAACACGAACAAATTTGAAATTTTCTGAAACAAAATGTTTTTCAATTATCTATTTGTAGCAGTACAATAGTAATGATTACATGATAATCATATGCTCGCAGAGTTGTATGCGTACCCATGGTGTAGTGGTTATCACATCCGCCTAACACGCGGAAGGTCCCAGGTTCGAGACCTGGTGGGTACACGTTAACATTTTTCGATGAAACAAGATTTGATCCGTAATCTTTCCAAATAAATATTTTCTTTTTTCCTTTTTACTCTCAAAACAAATCTTTTAAAAATCATATTTATTCTGTCGATGAGAACATGACATGCGTACCCATGTTGTAGTGGTTATCACATCCGCTTTACACGCGGAAGGTCCCAGGTTCGAGACCTTCTGTGTACACGGCTATCTTCTTTTTAAAACAAGAAAAAATTTGAAATTTTCTGAAACAAAATGTATTTTTAATTATCTATGTATAGTAGAACAATAGAAATGAATATTTGATAATGATATTGCTCCCGGCGTCTTATATGTACCCATGGTGTAGTGGTTATCACATCCGCTTCACACGCGGAAGGTCCCAGGTTCGAGACCTGGTGGGTACACGGTTTTCTTTTTTTTTGAAACAAGAAAATACTTGAAATTTTCTGTTACAAAATGTTTTTTTATACTTTATTAGTTGCAGAACAGAAGTGAGGAACATTTCATACTGCACTTGGAGACAACTTTCAGTCGTACCCATTGTGTAGTGGTTATCACAGCCGCCTAACACGCGGAAGGCCCCAGGTTCGAGACCTGGTGGGTACAAGGCTATCTTCTTTTTAAAACACGAAAAATTTGAAAATTTTCTGAAACAAAATGTTTTTCAATTATCTATTTGTAGCAGTACAATAGTAATGATTATATGATAATCATATGCTCACAGAGTTGTATGCGTACCCATGGTGTAGTGGTTATCACATCCGCCTAACACGCGGAAGGTCCCAGGTTAGAGACCTGGTGGGTACACGTGAAAATTTTTCGAAGAAACAAGATTTGATCCATACTCTTTCGGAATAAATATCTTTCTTTTTCCCTTTTTACTTTCAAAAAAAAATTTTTTTAAACCATATTTATTCTGTCGATGAGAACATGACATGCGTACCCATGGTGTAGTGGTTATCACATCCGCTTTACACGCGGAAGGTCCCAGGTTCGAGACCTGGTGGGTACACGGCTATCTTCTTTTTCAAACAAGAAAAAATTTGAAATTTTCTGAAACAAAATGTTTTTCAATTATCTATTTGTAGCAGTACAATAGTAATGATTATTTGATAATCATATTGCTCACGGTTTCGTATATGTACCCATGGTGTAGTGGTTATCACATCCGCTTCACACGCGGAAGGTCCCAGGTTCGAGACCTGGTGGGTACACGGTTTTCTTTTTTTTAAACAAGAAAATACTTGAAATTTTCTGTCACAAAATGTTTTTTTATACTTTATTAGTTGCAGAACAGAAGTGAGGAACATTTCATACTGCACTTGGAGACAACTGTTCAGTCGTACCCATTGTGTAGTGGTTATCACATCCGCCTAACACGCGGAAGGCCCCAGGTTCGAGACCTGGTGGGTAGACGGCGATCTTCTTTTTAAAACACGAACAAATTTGAAAAATTTTCTGAAACAAAATGTTTTTCAATTATCTATTTGTAGCAGTACAATAGTAATGATTATATGATAATCATATGCTCGCAGAGTTGTATGCGTACCCATGGTGTAGTGGTTATCACATCCGCCTAACACGCGGAAGGTCCCAGGTTAGAGACCTGGTGGGTACACGTGAAAATTTTTCGAAGAAACAAGATTTGATCCATACTCTTTCGGAATAAATACCTTTCTTTTTCCCTTTTTACTTTCAAAAAAAAATTTTTTAAAACCATATTTCTTCTGTCGATGAGAACATGACATGCGTATCCATGAGCCCCGTTCACATGAGACTTTTTCACCTCGCATTTCCCCGCTCCGCTCCCGAAAAAAACCGGTTGGAAAAATCCCCGTTCACAAGCACAAAGCGGTTGTACCACAAAAAGTGGAATTTTACTCAACATCCTTTGCGCATTGTTTGCAATCTGCGAGTACGTGTTTTTTTTAGAGTGTTTAGCAGTTTAGCTCACGATTTAATACTGCAAAAGTATTTCTTTTCGTGAGCCGCAATTTTCGCAAAAATTAAAATGAAGGTGATTTCTCAAATTTTATCCGAACAGAAATAATTAAAAATAAAATAAAATAATTTAAAATAAATAAATAAAAGAAACGAAATGAATAAATAGATAAATAATAATGACTAAAGTACTTCCCGAGGTTATGTTTTCGCCATTACGACATGCTCGCCAAATTCGCGAAAATGAAAGCTTCGTGCAAATAAATGCTTTTAGTCTTTATTAAAAGTTAAAAGGATGTAATTAGCAGGGACCTGTTTACCTCACATGCCGATTAGGACTGGGGCCCAATCTTCCTAAGGAACCCCGAACATTTTACAAAACTATGCAAAAAATCAATATATTTAAAGTAATAATTATCATAATAAACTATTTATTAATAGTAGGAAACCTCTTTCGAAACTTTATTAGTATTTGTCTGATTTGGTTGGTTTATACGAGAAGAATGGTTTATGGTGGAAAGGATTTTTGAGTTGTTGTTCTTAGAGTTTTTCTGATATTTGGGGAAGGGGGGGGGGGCACTCACCTAACTAAAATCTCTACATTTTAAAATCTGCGGTAGTGAACTCAGTCATTGGCCATCTCAAAAAATATTCTAATAATTACAGCGAAAGTAGTGGTGCCCATAGCTATGGAGAATTAGGAGGTATATACTACACCATTGGATTTTTTAGGAAGGATATTTAAAATGATTTTGTTGCATTATTGGTGGATCATGTATTTGGGGGTTTTCCATAATATTTCCTAGGGGCTTGTGCATCGCTGCACTCTTTGGCAGATTAGCACCCCTAATCAGCAATAGAGAACACTCGGCCAACTTGAAAATCAGAAGTAGAGGACTGCCGTTGACTCTTTTGTTAGTTAAATGTTCCAGTAATTTATTCTAAAAATAATAGCTAATGCAGGAGGGCTGGGGAGGGGGGTGGCATGGTGCAGACTACATCACAAAAATTTTAGAAAAGGTATTTTAAAAAGGTCTTACTCTCATTACTGCGCTTTTATTCCGGGTGGGGAGAGGGGTTAGCAGAAGTATTGGGGGGGGGGGGTGCCACCTCTTTTAGAGGGATGGGCCATCCCTTGCTTAAGTTTCTGCTTTCTAAGATCTGCAATAGAGAACATCCATCGATCAGTCACTCATTGCATACGCATTTCATACTCAGGCAGATATTCCAGTAACTTGTTTCAATAATAGTAAGCAATGATGCCAACGGGGGGGGGGGGGACCATCGGCTAAATTGCAAATGGAGAGGGGCACCATTGCTCTTGGTGACTAGGCACTCTCGCTAAATTTTCCACATTCTATGATGTGCCATCGGCTTTATCAATCAATATTCCAGCATTATATTCTACTAATTTAGCTAATCATAAAAGTATAAGTAGGATATGAAATAATTAAATACAACAGCGTCAAGCAGAAGCAACCAAAAACAGTCGAAACCTGATGTCCAGTACGGCGGTTTTTTCCGGGTTGGAAACGCGCCATGTGAACGGGGCTAATGAGTAGTGTAGTGGTTATTGTGTAGTGGTTATCACAGCCGCCTAACACGCGGAAGGCCCCAGGTTCGAGACCTGGTGGGTACAAGGCTATCTTCTTTTTAAAACACGAAAAATTTTGAAATTTTCTAAAACAAGATGTTTTTCAATTATCTATTTGTAGCAGTACAATAGTAATGATTATATGATAATCATATGCTCACAGAGTTGTATGCGTACCCATGGTGTAGTGGTTATCACATCCGCCTAACACGCGGAAGGTCCCAGGTTAGAGACCTGGTGGGTACACGTGAAAATTTTTCGAAGAAACAAGATTTGATCCATACTCTTTCGGAATAAATACCTTTCTTTTTCCCTTTTTACTTTCAAAAAAAATTTTTTTTAAACCATATTTCTTCTGTCGATGAGAACATGACATGCGTACCCATGGTGTAGTGGTTATCACATCCGCTTTCCACGCGGAAGGTCCCAGGTTCGAGACCTGGTGGGTACACGGCTATCTTCTTTATCAAACAAGAAAAAATTTGAAATTTTCTGAAACAAAATGTTTTTCAATTATCTATTTGTAGCAGTACAATAGTAATGATTATTTGATAATCATATTGCTCACGGTTTCGTATATGTACCCATGGTGTAGTGGTTATCACATCCCCTTCACACGCGGAAGGTCCCAGGTTCGAGACCTGGTGGGTACACGGTTTTCTTTTTTTTAAACAAGAAAATACTTGAAATTTTCTGTCACAAAATGTTTTTTTATACTTTATTAGTTACAGAACAGAAGTGAGGAACATTTCATACTGCACTTGGAGATAATGTTCAGGCGTACCCATTGTGTAGTGGTTATCACATACGCCTAACACGCGGAAGGCCCCAGGTTCGAGACCTGGTGGGTAGACGGCGATCTTCTTTTTAAAACACGAACAAATTTGAAAAATTTTCTGAAACAAAATGTTTTTCAATTATCTATTTGTAGCAGTACAATAGTAATGATTACATGATGATCATATGCTCGCAGAGTTGTATGCGTACCCATGGTGTAGTGGTTATCACATCCGCCTAACACGCGGAAGGTCCCAGGTTCGAGACCTGGTGGGTACACGTTAACATTTTTCGATGAAACAAGATTTGATCCGTAATCTTTCCAAATAAATATTTTCTTTTTTCCTTTTTACTCTCAAAACAAATCTTTTAAAAATCATATTTATTCTGTCGATGAAAACATGACATGCGTACCCATGTTGTAGTGGTTATCACATCCGCTTTACACGCGGAAGGTCCCAGGTTCGAGACCTTCTGTGTACACGGCTATCTTCTTTTTAAAACAAGAAAAAATTTGAAATTTTCTGAAACAAAATGTAGTTTTAAATTTCTATGTATAGTAGAACAATAGAAATGAATATTTGATAATGATATTGCTCCCGATGTCTTATGTGTACCCATGGTGTAGTGGTTATCACATCCGCTTCACACGCGGAAGGTCCCAGGTTCGAGACCTGGTGGGTACACGGTTTTCTTTTTTTTTGAAACAAGAAAATACTTGAAATTTTCTGTTACAAAATGTTTTTTTATACTTTATTAGTTGCAGAACAGAAGTGAGGAACATTTCATACTGCACTTGGAGACAACTTTAAGTCGTACCCATTGTGTAGTGGTTATCACAGCCGCCTAACACGCGGAAGGCCCCAGGTTCGAGACCTGGTGGGTACAAGGCTATATTCTTTTTAAAACACGAAAATTTTTGAAATTTTCTAAAACAAAATGTTTTTCAATTATCTATTTGTAGCAGTACAATAGTAATGATTATATGATAATCATATGCTCACAGAGTTGTATGCGTACCCATGGTGTAGTGGTTATCACATCCGCCTAACACGCGGAAGGTCCCAGGTTAGAGACCTGGTGGGTACACGTGAAAATTTTTAAAAGAAACAAGATTTGATCCATACTCTTTCGGAATAAATATCTTTCTTTTTCCCTTTTTACTTTCAAAAAAAAAATTTTTTAAACCATATTTATTCTGTCGATGAGAACATGACATGCGTACCCATGAAGTAGTGGTTATCACAACCGCTTCACACGCGGAAGGTCCCAGGTTCGAGACCTGGTGGGTACACGGTTTTCTATTTTTTAAACAAGAAAATACTTGAAATTTTCTGTCACAAAATGTTTTTTTATACTTTATTAGTTGCAGAACAGAAGTGAGGAACATCTCATACTGCACTTGGAGATAATGTTCAGTCGTACCCATTGTGTAGTGATTATCACATCCGCCTATCACGCGGAAGGTCCCAGGTTCGAGACCTGGTGGGTACACGGCTATCTTCTTTTTGAAACAAGAAAATACTTGAAATTTTCTGACATAAAATGTTTTTTTATACTTTACTAGCAGTACCCGCACGGCGATGCCCGTGCAAAAAATGTAAAGAAATTCAACTGAAAAAATTTAAGATCACTCCACCCTCTTAAGTAAAATTATTATATTCTTTAATTCAAATGTGCACCACGACCTTTTAAAATATATTGATGACACTTTTAATGCCATTTCAGTTTGTAGTGTTCAATGCGAGGATTATTTTAGTTTTAAAGACTTTTTTCTTCTTTTCGTGTGTGTGTGACGAACTTATTTACTTTTAGCGAAATTTTTACGTTTCAATGGAACTTATGACACAACTGTATAGTGCTAAGATTTTCGAAAACTCTTAACAAACACAGCGGTTTTGCCCTTGAAATTTAATATAATTCACCGATTTAACCGTAAGTTCAATGTAAAATTGCTCGCCAAATCTAAATTTATTAACATAGGGAACCGATTGTATCAGGTAGATCAGCCACAACCATTCTTCCATGATTTTAATGTGAACATTAAAAGGAAAGAAATATAATGTCTTTCGTACCATCTCTTTGAAGTGATTACAATCTAACAGTGATCCTCAAATAATCAAGATTTCACTGGCCGGGAAGTTTGGAAAATTTCCCGATTGTTGCCAAAATTTACGACGCCAAATATACGAAAAATAACTGAATAGCGGTGTTACAGAAAATGTCAGAATGGAACTATTATTATTAAAAATTTAGTGATGGCGGCATTAAATACATGTTTTAAGCATGCAATAAAATACACCTTAGACTGCAAACAACTACTGTTCCTTCCCAGACCGTTTTCTTTTTCTTTGATTTGGAGAAAGTAGTATTTCACTGGCTGGGAGGTTTGGTAAATTTCCTGATTGTCGCTAAACTTTACTACGCCAAATGCGAAGAGGAACTGAATAGCCATCCCTAAATTTTTAACAATAATTCCATTGTGACTTTTTCGGTAACACCGGATTTTGAGGAAGTCAACTTAATAAATTTAAATTCACTTTAACCTCCTCTGAAGAAAAAATATTATATCCTTTAGTTCAAATGCGCTTCACAACCTTTTAAATTCCACTTAAAGTCATGTTAAAGTTTAAATCAATTCGCCAAATAAATATAAGAGACTGAAAGTTAAGAAAGTAACAGGAGATATTAATTAATCAAATTGAATAAATTTTCAAGGCTTAAATCTATACGCAAATTTAAACCACAAAGTAACTTCAGGGACAAAAGAGCAGCTGATCAGGAAAATGGCTCTAGTGTTTCAGTTCTGCGTACAGTTAGGCCTTGAAAATTGATTAAATTTGATTAATTAATATCTCCTGTCCTAATTAACGGACAGAAACGTGCTAAAACTTTTCTTTTTCAGAAAAAAAAACCCTTTCCAACGATATATAATGTTTTGGGGTGGGGGAAGGTTTTCCCCCCTCAATTATGGCGGATACACCAAAAATGAGACTAATTAATTAATTTAAAAATAACTAATTCGAAATTAAAAATTTGGGCTTCGAGGTGCACGAGGACGGGGTACATTCGAATTTTTGAGCCAAGTTTCAGGTCCGTAGGTGCTGCGGGGGCTTCTGGCCAGCGGTTACAAACGTACAAACAGACAAACGAACACCGTCATCTTTATATATATACTAGCAGTACCCGCACGGCGATGCCCGTGCAACAAATGTAAAGGAAGTTAACTAAATAAAGTTTAATTCACTTTAACCCTCTGAAGTAAAATTATTATATTTGATTCAAATGTGCTCCCCAACGTTTTGAATTCCACTAAAAGTCATATTAAAGTTTAAATCAATTCGCCAAATAAACGTTTCAATGGAACTTTTGAGATAACTGTAGTGGAAAGATTTTCGAAAACTCTCAACGAACACAGCAATTTTGCCCTTGAAGTTTAACATAATCCACCGATTTAACCGTAATTTCAATGTAAAATTGGTCGCCAAATTTAAATTTATTAACATAGGGAACCGATTGTGTCAGGTAGCTCAGCCTCAACCATTCTTCCATGATTTTAATTTGAACATTAAAAGGCAAGAAATATAATGTTATTCGCACCATCTCTTTGAAGTGATTACAATCTATAACAGTAACCCTCAAATAAGCAAGATTTCCCTGGCTGGGAGGTTTGGTAAATTTCCAGATTGTTGCCAAACTTTACGACGCCAAATACGAAGAGTAACTTCATAGCGGTGTTACCGAAAATGTCAGAATGGAACTGTTAAAAATTTAGGTTTGGCGACATTATATACACGTTTTAAACATGCAATAAAATACTTTTTAGACTGCAAACAACTACTGTTCCTTCACAGAGCGTTTTCTTTTTCTTTAATTTGGAGAAAGAAGTGTTTCACTGGCTGGGAGGTTTGGTAAATATCCCTATTGTTGCCAAACTTTACCACGCCAAATACGAAGAGTAGCTGATAGCCATCGCTAATTTTTTAACAATAATAGTTCCATTCTGACATTTTTGGCAACACCAAATTTTGAGGAATTCAGCTGAATAAATTTAAATTCCCTCCCACCCCTCTGAACTAAAATTATTATATCCTTTAGTTCAAATGCGCTTCATCTTTTAAATTCCACTTAAAGTCATGTTAAAGTTTAAATCAATTCGCCAAATAAATAAAAAAGAGAGAAAATTAAGAAAGAAATAAGAGATATTAAACATTCAAATTGAATAAATTTTCAAGGCTTAAATCTATACGCACAATTTTAACCACAAAGTAACTTCAGGGACAAAAGAGCAGCTGATCAGGAAAATGGCTCTAGTGTTTCAGTTCTGCGTAGAGTTAAGCCTTGAAAATTGACTAAATTTGATTAATTAATATCTCCTGTCCTAATTAACGGACAGAAACGTGCTAAAACTTTTCTTTTTCAGAAAAAAAAACCCTTTCCAACGATATATAATGTTTTGGGGTGGGGGGAGGTTTTCCCCCCTCAATTATGGCGGATACACCAAAAATGAGACTAATTAATTAATTTAAAAATAACTAATTCGAAATTAAAAATTTGCATTATTTGCAATATTAGCTGCAGAACAGAAGTGAGGAACATTTCATACTGCACTTGGAGACAGCGTTTAGTCGTACCCATGGTGTAGTGGTTATCACATCCGCTTTACACGCGGAAGGTCCCAGGTTCGAGACCTGGTGGGTACACGGCTATCTTCTTTTTGAAACAAGAAAATACTTGAAATTTTCTGACGTAAAATGTTTTTTTATATTTTACTAGCTGACCCGGCCACGCGTTGCTGTGGCTAAGGTATGGGTTAAACTATAATGTTTCAATAGAAACGAAAAACTTTATTACCGTAATAGAGATCAACTTTATATAAATATGAATTTGAGATCAAAATATGAAAACAATTGAACAAAAATTTCAACAACAAAAGTTTGCTAGAAACAAAAAATCAACAAAAAATGTAGCATTTTAGTACTTAGAAATATTATATTCCAGCTTGTAACAATTGAGTTAAATTAAAATTTGCTAATTGCTATTATAACATTTTATTTAATTTAACATTTTATTTTTTAATAATGTAGGTAGGGTAAATAATTAACCAATATTATTTGTTATTTTTTGAAATATAAGCATTTTTAATTCCAGTTTAACTCAACACTAATCGGTGCACAATATTCTTTGTTAATCTGTCTCTTGTAAACAAACATAGATTGGACGGTTTTCTCACGCGGGAGCAAGCGACCTATAGTTGCCCATGGGAAAAACATGGATTTTCTAAATATAAACAGCAAATTGACATTGTTTGTCCTTGGGACTTATTAATGGACATGGCTAAAGCCAAACGAACGGGAAACTGTAGCCTTTTGAAGCGTATTGAAGATTCTGACGGTGTCATTGGGATACATGGCAACAGAACTACTTCATCTTTAAACTTGCCAGTCAAAATGATTGCCTCAATAATGTTCCCGGTGATTTTTTTAATAACTAAACGCGTACCATAACGCGTTGCATAATCTCGGTGGATTTAAATTACGTAGAAGAACTATTGGTAAACCAATCTTTAACCGCAGATTATGTGGTGGCATTCCGGGTATGTTTAAAGAATTTTTGCCAAGAATACAGAAAATCTGGCAGCTAAATAGATAATTTGCAATAAAAGATATATTGCGGTCCTAAATTGAGATAAAAACTATCCTGTCATTTAAGTTGGACCAAACTGAAACTGCGTGCAAATTTTGGTTAACAGCGGTTCAGTAGCTGAGGAGTTCATTGGACACAAACACAGGGACACGTAATTTTTATATATTACTAGCTGACCCGGCCACGCGTTGCTGTGGCTAAGGTATGGGTTAAACTATAATGTTTCAATAGAAACGAAAAACTTTATTACCGTAATAGAGATCAACTTTATATAAATATGAATTTGAGATCAAAATATGAAAACAATTGAACAAAAATTTCAACAACAAAAGTTTGCTAGAAACAAAAAATCAACAAAAAATGTAGCATTTTAGTACTTAGAAATATTATATTCAGCTTGTAACAATTGAGTTAAATTAAAATTTGCTAATTGCTATTATAACATTTTATTTAATTTAACATTTTATTTTTTAATAATGTAGGTAGGGTAGATAATTAACCAATATTATTTGTTATTTTTTGAAATATAAGCATTTTTAATTTCAGTTTAACTCAACACTAATCGGTGCACAATATTCTTTGTTAATCTGTCTCTTGTAAACAAACATAGATTGGACGGTTTTCCCACACGGGAGCAAGCGACCTATAGTTGCCCATGGGAAAAACATGGATTTTCTAAATATAAACCGCAAATTGACATTGTTTGTCCTTGGGACTTATTAATGGACATGGCTAAAGCCAAACGAACGGGAAACTGTAGCCTTTTGAAGGGTATTGAAGATTCTGACGGTGTCATTGGGATACATGGCAACAGAACTACTTCATCTTTAAACTTGCCAGTCAAAATGATTGCCTCAATAATGTTCCCGGTGATTTTTTTGATAACTAAACGCGTACCATAACGCGTTGCATAATCTCGGTGGATTTAAATTACGTAGAAGAACTATTGGTAAACCAATCTTTAACCGCAGATTATGTGGTGGCATTCCGGGTATGTTTAAAGAATTTTAGCCAAGAATACAGAAAATCTGGCAGCTAAATAGATAATTTGCAATAAAAAATATATTGCGGTCCTAAATTGAGATAAAAACTATCCTATCATTTAAGTTGGACCAAACTGAAACTGCGTGCAAATTTTGGTTAACAGCGGTTCAGTAGCTGAGGAGTTCATTGGACACAAACACAGGGACACGTAATTTTTATATATTATAAGAAAGATTATTACTTGTTTACTGCGCTCCAGAAACTGCCAGAACGTGTGCTTTATGTCGCTCAGCCATGGGGGTGTCAAAAAAGGCTTAGTAAAAAGGCTTAGCCAAGAACACAGAAAAGCTGGTAGCTAAATACATAATTTGCAATAAAAAATATATTGCGGTCCTAAATTGAGATAAAAACTATCCTATCATTTAAGTTGGACCAAACTGAAACTGCGTGTAAAATTTGGTTACAATCGGTTCAGTAGCTTGAGGAGTCCATTGGCCACAAACACAGGGACACGTAATTTTTATATATTAAGATATTACCTGTTTACTGCGCTTCGGAAGCTGTCAGAACGTGTGCTTTATGTCGCTCAGCCATGGAGGTGTCAAAAAAGGCTTAGTAAAAAGGTTTAGCCAAGAACACAGAAAAGCTGGTAGCTAAATACATAATTTGCAATTAAAAATACATTGCGGTCCTAAATTGAGATATAAACTATCCTATCATTTAAGTTGGACCAAACTGAAACTGCGTGCAAAATTTGGTTACAATCGGTTCAGTAATTGAGGAGTCCATTGGCCACAAACACAGGGACACGTAATTTTTATATATTAAGATAAAAGATATTACCTGTTTACTGCGCTCCAGAAGCTGTCAGAACGTGTGCTTTATGTCGCTCAGCCATGGAGGTGTCAAAAAAGGCTTAGTAAAAAGGTTTAGCCAAGAACACAGAAAAGCTGGTAGCTAAATACATAATTTGCAATTAAAAATACATTGCGGTCCTAAATTGAGATATAAACTATCCTATCATTTAAGTTGGACCAAACTGAAACTGCGTGCAAAATTTGGTTACAATCGGTTCAGTAGCTTGAGGAGTCCATTGGCCACAAACACAGGGACACGTAATTTTTATATATTAAGATAGAAGATTATTACCTGTTTACTGCGCTCCAGAAGCTGCCAGAACGTGTGCTTTATGTCGCTCAGCCATGGAGGTGTCAAAAAAGGCTTAGTAAAAAGGCTTAGCCAAGAACACAGAAAAGCTGGTAGCTAAATACATAATTTGCAATTAAAAATACATTGCGGTCCTAAATTGAGATATAAACTATCCTATCATTTAAGTTGGACCAAACTGAAACTGCGTGCAAAATTTGGTTACAATCGGTTCAGTAGCTTAGGAGTCCATTGGCCACAAACGCAGGGACACGTAATTTTTATATATTAAGATATTACCTGTTTACTGCGCTTCAGAAGCTGTCAGAACGTGTGCTTTATGTCGCTCAGCCATGGAGGTGTCAAAAAAGGCTTAGTAAAAAGGTTTAGCCAAGAACACAGAAAAGCTGGTAGCTAAATACATAATTTGCAATTAAAAATACATTGCGGTCCTAAATTGAGATATAAACTATCCTATCATTTAAGTTGGACCAAACTGAAACTGCGTGCAAAATTTGGTTACAATCGGTTCAGTAATTGAGGAGTCCATTGGCCACAAACACAGGGACACGTAATTTTTATATTTTAAGATAAGAAAGATTATTACTTGTTTACTGCGCTCCAGAAACTGCCAGAACGTGTGCTTTATGTCGCTCAGCCATGGGGGTGTCAAAAAAGGCTTAGTAAAAAGGCTTAGCCAAGAACACAGAAAAGCTGGTAGCTAAATACATAATTTGCAATAAAAAATATATTGCGGTCCTAAATTGAGATAAAAACTATCCTATCATTTAAGTTGGACCAAACTGAAACTGCGTGCAAAATTTGGTTACAATCGGTTCAGTAATTGAGGAGTCCATTGGCCACAAACACAGGGACACGTAATTTTTATACATTAAGATATTACCTGTTTACTGCGCTTCGGAAGCTGTCAGAACGTGTGCTTTATGTCGCTCAGCCATGGAGGTGTCAAAAAAGGCTTAGTAAAAAGGTTTAGCCAAGAACACAGAAAAGCTGGTAGCTAAATACATAATTTGCAATTAAAAATACATTGCGGTCCTAAATTGAGACATAAACTATCCTATCATTTAAGTTGGACCAAACTGAAACTGCGTGCAAAATTTGGTTACAATCGGTTCAGTAATTGAGGAGTCCATTGGCCACAAACACAGGGACATGTAATTTTTATATATTAAGATATTACCTGTTTACTTCGCTTCGGAAGCTGTCAGAACGTGTGCTTTATGTCGCTCAGCCATGGAGGTGTCAAAAAAGGCTTAGTAAAAAGGTTTAGCCAAGAACACAGAAAAGCTGGTAGCTAAATACATAATTTGCAATTAAAAATACATTGCGGTCCTAAATTGAGATATAAACTATCCTATCATTTAAGTTGGACCAAATTGAAACTGCGTGCAAAATTTGGTTACAATCGGTTCAGTAATTGAGGAGTCCATTGGCCACAAACACAGGGACACGTAATTTTTATATATTAAGATATTACCTGTTTACTGCTCTTCGGAAGCTGTCAAAACGTGTGCTTTATGTCGCTCAGCCATGGAGGTGTCAAAAAAGGCTTAGTAAAAAGGCTTAGTAAAAAGGTTTAGCCAAGAACTCAGAAAAGCTGGTAGCTAAATACATAATTTGCAATTAAAAATACATTGCGGTCCTAAATTGAGATATAAACTATCCTATCATTTAAGTTGGACCAAACTGAAACTGCGTGCAAAATTTGGTTACAATCGGTAAAGTAATTGAGGAGTCCATTGGCCACAAACACAGGGACACGTGATTTTTATATATTAAGATAAGAAAGATTATTACTTGTTTACTGCGCTCCAGAAACTGCCAGAACGTGTGCTTTATGTCGCTCAGCCATGGGGGTGTCAAAAAAGGCTTAGTAAAAAGGCTTAGCCAAGAACACAGAAAAGCTGGTAGCTAAATACATAATTTGCAATTAAAAATACATTGCGGTCCTAAATTGAGATAAAAAATATCCTATCATTTAAGTTGGACCAAACTGAAACTGCGTGTAAAATTTGGTTAAAATCGGTTCAGTAGCTTAGGAGTCCATTGGCCACAAACGCAGGGACACGTAATTTTTATATATTAAGATATTACCTGTTTACTGCGCTTCAGAAGCTGTCAGAACGTGTGCTTTATGTCGCTCAGCCATGGAGGTGTCAAAAAAGGCTTAGTAAAAAGGTTTAGAAAAGAACACAGAAAAGCTGGTAGCTAAATACATAATTTGCAATTAAAAATACATTGCGGTCCTAAATTGAGATATAAACTATCCTATCATTTAAGTTGGACCAAACTGAAACTGCGTGCAAAATTTGGTTACAATCGGTTCAGTAATTGAGGAGTCCATTGGCCACAAACACAGGGACACGTAATTTTTATATTTTAAGATTAGCTGCAGAACAGAAGTGAGGAACATTTCATACTGCACTTGGAGCCCACGTTTAGTCGTAGCCATGGTGTAGTGGTTATCACATCCGCCTAACACGCGGAAGGTCCCAGGTTCGAGACCTGGTGGGTACACGTTTACATTTTTCGATGAAACAAGATTTGATCCGTAATCTTTCCAAATAAATATTTTCTTTTTTACTTTTTACTCTCAAAACAAATCTTTTAAAAATCATATTTATTCTGTCGATGAGAACATGACATGCGTACCCATGGTGTAGTGGTTATCACATCCGCTTTAGACGCGGAAGGTCCCAGGTTCGAGACCTGGTGGGTACACGGCTATCTTCTTTTTCAAACACGAAAAAATTTGAAATTTTCTGAAACAAAATGTTTTTCAATTATCTATTTGTAGCAGTATAATAGTAATGATTATTTGATAATCATATTGCTCACGGTTTCGTATATGTACCCATGGTGTAGTGGTTATCACATCCGCTTCACACGCGGAAGGTCCCAGGGTCGAGACCTGGTGGGTAGACGGCGAACTTCTTTTTAAAACACGAACAAATTTGAAAAATTTTCTGAAACAAAATGTTTTTCAATTATCTATTTGTAGCAGTACAATAGTAATGATTACATGATGATCATATGCTCGCAGAGTTGTATGCGTACCCATGGTGTAGTGGTTATCACATCCGCCTAACACGCGGAAGGTCCCAGGTTCGAGACCTGGTGGGTACACGTTAACATTTTTCGATGAAACAAGATTTGATCCGTAATCTTTCCAAATAAATATTTTCTTTTTTCCTTTTTACTCTCAAAACAAATCTTTTAAAAATCATATTTATTCTGTCGATGAAAACATGACATGCGTACCCATGTTGTAGTGGTTATCACATCCGCTTCACACGCGGAAGGTCCCAGGTTCGAGATCTGGTGGGTACACGGTTTTCTTTTTTTTTTTTGAAACAAGAAAATACTTGAAATTTTCTGTTGCAAAATGTTTTTTTATACTTTATTAGTTGCAGAACAGAAGTGAGGAACATTTCATACTGCACTTGGAGACAACTTTCAG
>JAXGGA010020943.1:0-17405 GCA_038373865.1 Uloborus plumipes | reverse complement strand
CAATTATTTTTTCTACATCAACTTAACTGCAGAACATGCTTTTCATATTCCAAATAATGCTTCATAGTACTTTTTTAGAATTAAAAAAATGAAACATCTGGATTTTGGCCCTGCAGTACAAAATAAAAATTAATACTTTCATTAGTGGAACTAATTTTGAAATCATACAGTAAGCTACCAAACTTGTGCAGCACTAAGAATATTCAAACATATGGGGTATAGTAACACATTTTACGCATTCAATGTTGAAGCTTTAACCTTTTAACTGTCATGCCCAAGATAATCTCGGGCACAGCACTGGTGCTCGAAAATGTCACGCCCGAGTATTACTCGGGGTACTTTTTTTTTTTTTAATTCATCGTATAGTTATACCCGAATACATATCGGGAGACATTTATTTCGGCTTCATCTCTTTGTCAAACCCGACTGTTTCTCGGGTTTGTGCTTGGAAAAGTGTTTCCAGTTACCACACAAGACTGAATTACTGAAAGGTATTCACTTTTATTTATTTAATTTTTTTTCATTTATTTATTTTTTAGAAAATAATTTTGTTTTCATTTTTAGAAAATAATGCTCCACTAGTTGCGAACTTCACAACTGCCATCATGAGTGGCAGCCGCCTCAAGCAAATATGCAGTGGCTACAAAACTTTAAATATTTAGCCCATGTGCTTCAAAATATCAATTTTTAACTTCTAAGTATATTTTATTTTGTACTAAACATTTGATTTTTGCAATAAAAAAATTTGACAATTTGTGCACCCAAATCTTCAAAATAACTTGACAGTTAAAGGGTTAATATGTGAAACCACCAAAGCTTCGGTATTCAGCTCTTCGGCCAAACTGCGCTTCCTGCCATCTAATTAAAACGTCTGTGGAGTTAGCGACAAAAACAGCCTAAATATTCACTTCCGGATACCAGTGTGAAATTTGGTACAGAGCTTATGTACATATGTAAGAATAAAAAACCGCCGGGAGACACTTGATCAGGGGTCATGAACTCCCGTGATGACGTCATCAAGATGGCCGCTTTTACAGGTAAATACGTTCGTTTAATTGCTTAAAACTCCATCATAGATTGAAATAATGCAAAACTCAAATGTATCATCTGAAAGCTCTTTAAAAGAGCTATTTAGAAAGATTTAATTTTTCTTTCTGAGGTCAAGGTCCCACCTGTAATGACGTCATCAAAATGGCCGCTTTTACAGGTAAATACGTTTGTTTAACTCCTCCCAAAACTCCATCATAGTTTTAAATATTTAAAAACTCAACTATATCATTTGAAAGCGCTTTAAAAGATCTATTTAGAAAGATTCAGTTTTTCTTTCTGAGGTCAAGGGCCCACCTGTAATGACGTTATCAAAATGGCCGCTTTTACAGGTAAATGCGCTCATGTAACTGTTTAAAACTCCATCATAGATTTAAATATTGCAAAACTGAAATATATCATTCGAAAGCGCTTTAAAAGAGCTATTTTATAGTGTTTGGTTTAATTTTCTAAGACAAATAGTTGAACAGTTATGACAATTTTAAATTGAAAATGTATAAAAAAGACAATTTCTTTGTATTGAAATGACTTTGAGGTAAAAATTTCGCTGTGATGCATGCATTATAAAAAATATCTTTCCAATTTTATTACATTTAAGAATAAATTAGCAGAACTATGTACTATCATTCGGTATTTTATGTAGATATTGAATGTAACAGATGTTGCAATGCAGAAACAAGCAGAGTGAAAGCTCTTAAAGAAGCTGAGATGTAACTAATAATATCGTCATCAATAATTGTGTCAAAAATGCTTGAATTTTAATTATATAAATGAAATACGGAAAAAATACACTTTTTAATACAAAAAAAAAATAACTCTGTTACAAGGAAAACTGTTACATTCAATATCTACATAAAATACCGATAAATAGTACGTAGTTATACTAATTTATTCTTAAATGTAATAAAGTTGGAAAGATTTTTTTAATGCATGCACCACAGCGAAATTTTTACCTCTAAGTCTGAAAATACAAAGAAATTGTCTTTTTTATAAATTTTCAATTTAAAATTATTATAACTTTTTAACTATTTGTCTTAGAAAATAAAACCAAGCACTTTTAAATAGCTCTTTTAAAGCGCTTTCGGATGATATATTTCAGTTTTGCAATATTTAAATCTATGATGGAGTTTTAAACAGTTACATGAGCGCATTTACCTGTAAAAGCGGCCATTTTGATGACGTCATCACAGGTGGGCCCTTGACCTCAGAAATAAAAATTAAATCTTTCTAAATAGATCTTTTAAAGCGCTTTCAGATGATATTGTTGAATTTTGAAATATTTAAATCTATGATGGAGTTTTAGGGGGAGTTAAACAAACGTATTTACCTGTAAAAGTGGCCATTTTGATGATGTCATTACAGGTTGGACCTTGACCTCAGAAAGAAAAATGAAATCTTTCTAAATAGCTTTTTTAAAGAGCTTTCAGATGATATATTTGAGTTTTGCAATATTTGAATCTATGATGGAGTTTTAGGGGGAGTTAAATAAACGTATTTACCTGTAAAAGCGGCCATTTTGATGACGTCATCACAGGTGGGCCCTTTACTTGAGAAAAAAAAATTAAATATTTTTAAATAGCTCTTTTAAAGAGCTTTCAGATGATATAGTTGAGTTTTGAAATATTTAAATCTATGATGGAGTTTTAGGGGGAGTTAAATAAACGTATTTACCTGTAAAAGCGGCCATTTTGATGACGTCATTACAGGGGGGACCTTGACCTCAGAAAAAAAAAATAAATCTTTCTAAATAGCTCTTTTAAAGCTATTTCAGATGATATGTTTGAGTTTTGCAATATTTCAATCTATGATGAAGTTTTGAGCAGTTAAACGAACGTATTTACCTGTAAAAGCGGCCATTTTGATGACGTCATCACAGGTGGGCCCTTGACCTCAGAAAGAAAAATTAAATCTTTCTAAATAGATATTTTAAAGCGTTTTCAGATGATATAGTTGAGTTTTGAAATATTTAAATCTATGATGGAGTTTTAGAGGGAGTTAAACAAACGTATTTACCTATAAAAGCGGCCAGTTTGATGACGTCATTACAGGTGGGACCTTGACCTCATAAAGAAAAATTATTTTTTTCTAAATAGCTCTTTTAAAGAGCTTTCAGATGATATATTTGGCAATTGGAAGGAAGGGGAGTGTGTTGTGGCTGGAAGGTGGCATGGCGGATTTTTATTCGTAAAGTGCGTGCTTGTTTGTAAGGTTGAAGGTTATACTTAGGGCCTGATTATTGAATAGGCCAACTAGGCCATGGCTATGGCCCCCCAAATGGCTAAAATTGTTTCTAGTCAATGGCTAAAATTGTTTTATCCACTGCCTAAATTTGAAAAATCGAAGTGCCCCAAAGAAGTATTTGGCCTAGGGCCCAGTAATGCCTTAATCGGGTCCTGGTTATACTCGTGTATTTTTACAAGTGTTGGAGTTTAACTAAATGTTACATCAAAACCACATAATGAATACCGTCTTCTGTAACAACAAGGTATAGCGGTTAAATGTATCACACATTCTCTTCAAAAAAGTTCACCTAAAATAAATTTTAAAAGGAAAAAACTTTGAAATACAAAAACAAGTTTATAAAATTGCAATCCGACTGTAGGAAAAAGCATTGAAAGGTAAGAAACAAGGTGGGAGCTGTTTGATATCATTGTCTTAAGTTATATTGGAACCTTCTGCCAGCTCTACATTTATAGCATTATAATTCAATTCAAATGCTGTAGTCGTGTGTTGCCAGCTATAAAAACCAAGCATTTTAATTTAATGCACTAGCAAGCATATTAGTTTGATATTCAAGAATGATAAATTAGTTTATAATGTTATTCTATCAAATTGTTATTCTGTAGTTGACAACGCACGACTACAACGCATTTGAGTTGAAATATAACGTTATTAATGCAAAACTGACCGAGGGCTCCAATAAAACTAAAGACGAGGATATATCAAATAGCACTTATCTTGTTTCTTACCTTTTAGTGCTTTTTTCTGTAGTCTGGTTGCAGTTTTTTAAACTTGTTTTTATTTCTCACCTTTCAGTGGTTTTTCTTTTTTTTTTCTTTGTTTCGTAGTCAAGTTTTAGTTTCTTATATGTTTTTATTTTTATTGCTTTCTAGTTTTTTTTCTATTGTCGGGTTACAGTTTTTTAAACTTTTGTTTATTTTAGCATTTTTTGTTTATAATAATACAAAGACCCACACATACATATGTATAACTAAATCAATTTCTCAAATTGACCTATCTCGGTACCCTTCCCCCCAAATAACAGCCATGATAAATGTAGGTTGAAGAAAAAAATACATATTACTTCTTAATTCCTAGCATGAATAACAGGCAATTGTAATCAAGAAAAAAAATTTAAAGCATAAACTCATACCAGACAGGGGAGACATTTTTGTTATAATCAGCATTAAGAAATTTTTCACGCAATAAACGTTTGGTAAACGTCGTCATTAATTTCACTTTTCACATGTTTTCTTCATATGTTTACTCTTTCTTACTGCATTTTCAGTATCGTACATTTTTTAAAACAAAGTGGCTGTAATTGCCACAGCAATTCCATACTTTTCTTTGGAATCAATGTTTAAATTCTTGATCAATTGGCTGCCAGTACAATTTTGCTTTTTCCACAATGTCCTGAATTTTTTTTAAGTGTGCGTGCATCTGTTATTATCTCAAGTTAAATAATCTAGTATTTGTTTTTGGAAAAAGGCATCAACTATTGTTATAAATAGGTGCATGCGAAATGTGCTTATCGTTAAGTTGGAAATACACTGGGTTAATGTGAATTTTGTCTGGACCAAACAAAATATCGTTATAGACAGGTTTGTTGTTATAAACAGTATTGTGTTATCCACAGCTTTCACTGTAGCAACATTAAAATAATAATAAAAATAATTCCAGAATTTTTTTTTCCCTTCAAATTCGAGGCAATTAACAGACAAACCGAAGGATCAAATTAGAAATCCAAAACTTCATATCGTCGGCACCCTGCTAAACTAACGAATGTGAAAAATCGCGTTTTTCAAGTTCAAATTTTACAAATAATTAAAATTAAAATGATACTTTCTAACGATAGTTTTACACTTAAAGATATCAATAAAACTTAAAAAAGTTAAAATAACCAAATACGCCAGGTGGGGAAAAGTTATATGCAGTGTTTTGGCTCTCCCGAAAAGTGCCGATTTTCACATTCGTTAGTTTAGCATGGTGGCGACGATATACTCTCAATGAGAAGTGACAGTAAAGGGAAAATCAAGGTTTTTCTTTTTTTTAACATCCTGGTAAACAGAGCATGGATCACACGTCACGAAAGATATTTATGTATAACTCTATCAAATAAATAAATAAATAAAATAAATGCAATAAAACCAATAAATAAATATGTGTGGACGGGTGGAGAGAACACAAAACCTTACGATAGAAAATTAATTGGTAGGATATAATTTGTTCTTGATGTTATTTTAACCAGTGACACTAATTTATTGAACACTGCTTTTCCCATTTTCCTTTTCAAACGTTGTTTTAAGTAATTGTCTACAAGAATTGACATTACTGCTGGGTTATTATTCAATTCAAAAATCAGTTCCAATTCAGTGTTTACAAACGCTACAATCAAAATAGAATTCTGGATGATTGTGCCGTAAATTAAAATTCAATGGCGGAACAATTGCTCTCAGTGGCAATTCACCGTCACTTTCGCCCTCGAAGGCGAGAAATAAAAATACGCGGTGCTGTTCTAAAATTCGTCAAATTATTCCTCCACAAAGCATTCTTCATTTCTTGCAGCACAATTGACGGTAGCCAACATCCAAGTTAAAAATCACTTTATGGCGCGAAAAACTAGTCTGAAGAACAGCATAATGTCCCTTAAAAGGAAAAACGTGAAGAAAAAGAGCGCTAAATGAACCATGCACGCTGAAAAGTGATGTTACATGACATTCTAACATAACCAAGACATCACTGGAACTTACAACCTGTCAGTCACGTGCCTTTTAGCTCGAGTTTGGCCTTTACACCTGACCTACGGCATCTTTTGTTGAATGCTCTTTGGCAGCAGCTTGGAAAGCGTATATCTTTTTTTCTGCGCACAATGGGCAATTCAAACAGCCGAACCGCATGTTTAAAAAAAAAAAAAAAAAAGAAATGTCTCGTAACATATTCCTTATTCCTATTCCACTTGCGGCTTCTTGTGCCCTGTGAGTGGTTTACGTGCATCTTATTTATTTTACGTGCATTTTATTTATTTAACGGCGCAAGTATTTACCGTGTCCGATGGGCTGTTTTTTTATTTTTATTTATCTGTAAAATTGTTGCGGATATAGGCGGCGAGTGGGCGGAGAACGTGGACATTAATTCTTTGTTATTTGCAAGGATAGGGTGAAGTGTCATCATCAAAATGTTTTACAAGAGTCATTTGGGTGTTTTACAGCTTTTTTTTTTTCATTTTGAAGATGTCCGTTGAAACTCCGTTTCACTTTTACTGGTTCTTGTGCATGATAGGAAAGATGGTGAATTCAGTGCATTTCAGAATTTTACATACACTATTTTATCCAGATTAAAAATTTAATAACATCTTTTATTCATTCTTTAACTTCTCCTCTTTTCAGAATTGCTATTGAGGATGTTGTAACTCTAGTTAAGCCACTTCCTAAAAACTATGACGTCAAACCATTTAGGTAGTGATATTGTGAAAATGAATCTGGCAACAGATAAGAATCGGGTGAACTGTTTTCGTTTTTTCGATAAAGGGGACATTGAAGAAAAAAGTGGATGTAAAATAGTTACGAAAATATTGGCTGTAAGATTAAGTGTTAAGTATTAAGTATTAATAAATGTTTTTTATAATAAAATAATAATCCCGGCTCCAGTTTCTACAGAGGATTTGATTCTTTTTTCATAATAGTTGTCATTGTTTTACAGGTGACGCATATCAACATAATGTTTGCTATTTGTTCCGGCTACCTAGGACGCTTTTGCGCATGCCTCAAGTCTCGGCAAAATAGGGGTAATGGACATTTTGCTTTGCTTTGGGGCTTTTGTTTTGTTTTGTTTTTCGTTGGGTTCGTTTACTTGACGTGTTGGTTTGCGTCGATGTTTTTTTCTCTTTTAATTTATTCCCCTTCTTTATCATCTCTAGAAAAATAAAATAACGTCGGACTAAGCAGAAATGCTACCGTGGTGCATTTCTTAATCAAGCTGTCTCTCTTTTGAAATAGTTCAACGTTGCTAGGAGCGATTTTCGAGGTTGGATAGTACTAATTTAATTGCTTTGAATTGCTCGTTTATTTGAAGAAGAAGATTATAGTGATCCAATAGAAATAGAAAAAAAAACTATTTTAAGTTTCTGAATTGGTTTTTGCATTGTTTTTTCCTCAATTTGAATGGATTGGTGTTTGAAAGCTTTTGTAACACTACTGCAATTCGTTATTTGTTGCTTTCTAAAAGTGGCGGTTACATGGAAAATATTTCAAAAATCTTCATTTTTTTGCTATGTTTCCAAAAAAGCTTAAAAATCATCAATTTTTGCGAAAAAAAAGCTAACTAACTAAATGAATAGTTATGATGTGTGTTTCTTGTTCTCATAACAAAACATGGAACTAAACTGAGTTTGAAGCTTGTTTTCTTTTTAACTTCCCAGAAAAACACTGGGAGAAACATGAAATAAAAATAAGACGCGCAGTGTCATCAGCTACGTAGTGCAGTGCCAACTATTTGTGAGTGTGTCAAATACAAGTAATTTTAACTTATACACTGCAAAAAATAGATGTTTTTACAGTATAATACAGCTAATTTTGTAGTAATTTTACAGTAATAAACTGTAAAATTGGCAATTTTACAGTAGTAAACTAAAATTGCTAGTTTACAATAATAAACTGTAAGATTGCTAGTTTCAGTTTATTACTATGCATCTTACAGTTTTAAACTGTAACCTCTGCTGCTAGTATTATATTCTACGGTATAATACTTTTTACGGTATAATACTTTTTTTTTTTCAAAAATACGCCATCCCTTTGTACATATTCAACAATGTGAAATTTAACAAATTACGGGATGACGTATGTGAAAAGTACAAAACAACCCACATGGGTAAACATTCAATTTGCTATATACATCAGAAAAATAATTTTGGTTAATAATAAATTAAAATAAAAATAGAAGTAAAATATTTACATAATGGTAATGGAAAAAATAAGTAAATAAATAAATAAAATAAATGAAAAAAGTTTTTAAAGGAATAAATAATAAAATATATAAATAACAAAAACTAAATGAAAAAGAAAAAAAAAAAAAATATATATATATATAAGTAATAAAACATTATAATTAAAGAAAAAAAAAGAAATGTAGATAATTTAATAAATAAATAGCAGAAAGAACAAGAAAAAGGTGCAGTTAATAGTATTGACGTTAAGAAAAAAAAATAAATAAAAATAAAAATTATCCGAAAAGAAAATGCTAGTGGTCTATTAGAAAAGAAATAAGAGCAGTAATTTTCTTTTTTTTACGGTATAATACTGCTAGTTTTATGATAATAAACTGTAAAATGGCTAATATTGCAGTATTAAACTGCAAAATTGCTAATTTTACAGTTTTAACCTCTGCTGCCAGTATTATACTGTAAAAACAACGGTTTATTTTTTGCAGTGTACTACTTCAGTTTTCAAGTACTACTTGAAGAAAATTTTCCAAAACTCTGTATTTTGTACATAGTGCTTGACTTCACCCAATCGAACCCACCACATTGTTGATATTTGTTTTTCCGATTAAAATGCAAACACCAAATTCTCATTAATCAGCCACTTCACTCCTTTCCTTCACACGTCCCTCAACGTCCAGATGCCGTCTACTGCATGTCATAAAATCCTCCCCCCCCCCCTTCTGAGTGTCAAAGATGCTTTAGTCACGGTCATCGCAATGACCTCCGAGGGATCACGGAGCACAGAAGGTTGGAGGTCATTATGTGCATGGACACGTACGGAGGCCTCGGGGATCGTAAGTGGCCATCTCTGTTTATTTCCGAATCATTAGCCGGCCTGGATGACTGGGCCAATTAGGCAGGGAGGGCCCCGCCTCGCTTGTTCAATTGTTTTACAGGAAATGGAGAGCGAAAGCTCTGGATGTGTAGTTACAGACACATTTTGCGGAGCGCTGAGAAATATCTTGCTGCGTTTATGAAGAGAAGCGTTTAGTATAAAAAACCAGCTGAATATATATTTTTTAATTTTTACAGCAGAGACAAAGGGAAAAAAAAGGTTTCTCGCTTTGCACACTTATTTTCCCTCCTCCCACCCACAAAGATTTTTTTTTTATCATTTAAAAAACGTTCAGTGCTATACCTTCATTTTTGTTTTCTTTTTTAATTTAACAGATTGCTTAATTACTTACAGGGGAAAATAATTCCTATTTGGTTGATTTTAAAACAAATCGGTTTTATTTCATTTTTATTTTTTAATTCAACTACCTATTAAATTTATATGGTTTCTCACTTTTACACTACATGGACTGAGCTTGTTTCGAAAAAAAGACGGGTTTTCGGCAGCGATTTTCGACCTGATTATGAGGAATTCGTTCCAAATCGTTTTATAGAATCATGGTAAAGCCTGTGGTTACCAATTGGCTGCCCGTGACCTTACTTTCTACTCTTTCTAAACTCTTTTGGGGAAATAATTTATGTAGTTAAATTTGATGTTCTCGTACCAAGAAAAAGAGGTTATGAAAAAAACTCATATCTATTGTTGTTGTCTTGTAGTTGTCTAGGTTGATAATTTGGGGCGTGCTGCTACACATTTCCAACTGAATCGTAACTTGGTGCCAAGTCCGACTTCCGACACACATGACATACGGACCCATTTATGGGGCAAGCAACCATTCACAGCACAATAGCACATTCACGCAAAGAAAGGACAGGAGAGAGAAAGTACATCCTTAGGTAGCACAAAAAACGTTTAAACGTTTTATAAACGTTTTTAATCCGTTGTCACAACGTTAATAACCATTTTACAACCTTTAAAAAACGAAGTGTGCCACTTGGGTCCATGCCCACAAGCCGAGATTCGAAACCGGGACCTCCCCATCCGGTCAGGCTTCTCTGACGATAAGACAAGGTGGCCGGCCGATGTCGATTTCTAATGCTATTCATTGGCGAATACCGTATTTTACCGACTATAAGACGTACTTCTAAAATTATGGCGTGTTTTATATCAAAGACAATCAAGTCTTCGATTTAAACTTCAAACTGGCCTACCCTAACTTCTAACTAGCTGTCGTGGCCGTCACGAAACTTTCTTCTATATCTATCTTATGAATTCCGGTTACAAAATAAAATACGTACTCGCCAGAATAATTGGAGACAGCAGCTCCAATTTCCCAATTATCGTAATAACCCGGCAAATGCAGAATCAATGAGCGAAATTGGAAATCATTGCAAAAGCCTTGTTTAGATTAATTGCAAACATTTTATTTTTAGTAAAAAGAAATTGGCAATAGTTAAAAATTTCAAATCATTGAAAGTTTTCAGCTGTTTTGATAATTAAATAGCGTGAAAGCGATTTTTTAATGAATTAATTTTTCGCATTGTTGACTAAGCGCAAAAATCACCCCACCCTCCCCCTGGGGCGATTGGCGCCAAAATTTAATCGATGCTTGCTTCCAGAATGAGTTAGTGTTATTCCAAATTTCATTCAAATCGCAGCAATATTTCCCGAGATACAGTAGGTGCAATGACAAAATAAGCACTTTTGATTGCTCCACCCCCCTTTGAGATATTGACACACAAATTGAATCAGCTTTTGTACTCAATAGGGTCTACCTATGAACCTATTTTCGTTTGATTCTGCCGGTTACTTTCTGAGATATAGCAGTCACCCCCACGCAGAACACGTGCGATTGCTCCACCCCCCTTCGAGATATTGACAAACAAATCAAATCAACACCTGTACTCAGTAGGGTCTACCTATGGACCAATTTTCGTTTGATTCCGCCGGTAACTTCCTGAGATATAGCAGTCACCCCCGCGCAGAACACGTGCGATTGCTCCACCCCCCTTCAAGATATTGACAAACAAATTGAATCAGCTCCTGTACTCAGTAGGGTCTACCTACAAACCAATTTTCGTTTGATTCCGCCGATTACTTCTTGAGATATAGCAATCACCCCCGCGCAGAACACGTGCGATTGCTCCACCCCCCTTCAAGATATTGACAAACAAATTGAATCAGCACCTGTACTCAGTAGGGTCTACCTATGGACCAATTTTCGTTTGATTCCGCCTTTTACTTCCTGAGATATAGCAATCACCCCCGCGCAGAGCACGTGCGATTGCTCCACCCCCCTTGGAGGAATTCGCTAAACAAAGTCAGGTGCACCAGTTCACATGGTGGTACATATGTGCAAAAATTTTTGTTCGATTTCATGCAGTAGTTTTTGCTCTAGCGCGGCCACAAAAACTGGTCACACACATACAGACTCACACACAGACAGACAGACACACAGACAGACACACAGACAGACATTTTCCAAAAATGGTCGAAATGGACTCAGCGCACCTCAAAACGTGCAAATCCGTCAAAATTCGACATTCGAAAATTTTCACGAAACCAATACTTTCTTCTATATATTAGATATAGAAGAAAGTAAAAAGTAATCACTTTTCATTGTTGCTTCTTATTAGATACATTCTATTCACTTATAGCAAACAGTTTTGGGTGCCATAATGAGAAACACGAAGCTAACTGGGCAATCTCTCAACAAATTGCTTTTTAGATATACAGGCAAGCAGCGATTTCAATATCCGCCAGTGATGACCTTCAACAAAATGATTAATCGATTATCTGATATCGAACCAGATGGCTGCAAAATGCTTTTCTTATCAGACATGATCCATCTACTCACAAAGCATAATCTATCGATAACTTTTCGATGAAGGATGCATGATTTTTACGTGGAAAACGGAAATGAATGAAAATTAACTGCAATGTCGGTACTGGGAGCAAATTTCTCATTTATAATTTTATTATAAAATAAAATAAAACGCATGTGAATGGGCAAGCTTTCATCAAGGTCAGGTGACAAGATCAAATTGAAGCACAGAAGTTCGCATTAAGTGTGCTGTTTTAATTATTGTTGTAAATTAAATTTGTTGAAATCTAGGAGTGAAAACAGGCCGAACATTGTTTAACCCATTAATGCCTAGCGTCCCTTTTTAGGGACGGTCCGAAAAAGGTCTGAATTTCCACAAAACGAACATTTCAACCAAATAATAGTGTTCAATTAGTACCTTGGTATTGTTTCAATTCGTTATTAACAGATTGCAGCACATAACCGTTGTAAAGTGTGTTCTGTAGCAGTTTTAATATGATCTTTATCAAAAATTACATCGTTCACAATCTCAAGAGAAGAAGCTAAGTTTTCAAAGGTACTCCCAGCTTCCTCGTTTATGTTAATGGCTGATTTTATTTCTTCTTATAAAATGTCTTTTTAAATGTTATATCGTAGGCAGAAAAAAAAATTTAGTGAAAAAAGTATGTACCCTCTGGGGTCTATCGTAACTTTTAAGGGACGATTTTTCTTTCCTTAATAAAAAAATTATTTTTTACATAATATTTTTTTTATTATTTTTCCTGTGCATTAAACACTGTTTGTAAACCGTGTACAAAATGTCTTTGGAAAAAAAAATGTCAGGCATTAATGGGTTAATATTGTGTTAGCCAGGCATTAATGGGTTAATATTGTGTTTGTGTTTTTCAGTTACTGCTTAATGACAGTGACTGAAGATTGTTTAGTTGCAATTTGATTACATAATAATATTTTTTCGAGCCGAACTGAGTTCGGATTATTTTGTCAAGGGCAAGTGACTGAATGCAAAACAGCAATCAGAGTTTGCACTTCTCTAGCTTTAGCTAAACGTAAAACTAAAATAAATATTACTGCCTTCATCCCATTATTAGTTGCTACATTTGAATACTTTTGTTCTGGTTATTAACGCTGAATGATTTCATTCTTTTGTTTCAGCATTTTCTAGAAATATGAGAGTGCTACATTATAAATCAACAATATTTACTTACCAGGCATTCCCTCCGTTTCTCCTTGAACCAGTAGCAAATTAGTTTTAAACCTACAGGATGCACACACTCTTAAACACGCTCTATATTTCATATGGACTCTACCACCAGTAAATCAGCAAGATTACACTGTAAAAACCAGGGGTGCCAAATGGGTGACTTTAGTCAACATAGAGTGAAAATATCTTCAAATCCTCGCGTAAGTATTACAGGCATTTTATCATAGTTTACTATTAGAACTTACCAAGACGTTGAAAATAGTTTCAGTTGACTACTGCGTATAAGTTCAGCTTATTGCTATAACATTGTTATGTCTTGTATTTTCTATCATGCATCAACGTTACTTTAAAAATATGTACCGGTATTTTCATGAACACAAGGTAAACAGTATTTACTGATCAAAATGCTTAAACTAGCTGATATAAAAGAAAAAAAAACAAAACAAAACGAAAAAAAAAAAAAAAAAAACAAGAAGTTCTGTCAAGAACTAAACGAGCCTACTTTCCCGTACATCGGCATCGGCATTCTCGCATCTGATCATTATTCTCTTGATTATCTGAGACTGAAAATTATGTCAAACATACCTTTTTAGCACTTAGAGCTGATTTCGAAAAGCAAAATATGCCCCTCGCATCAGATGAAATAGACACGTAAAAAGTAATTAACGAATAAATAAAGTTTTGTCACACCTTTTAAAGAGTGTAACTGTTACAGTTCCTCCGTAGAAAAAATCCTCCATCGTTTTCAATAATAATAATAATAATAATAATTAAAAAAAATAAATAAATAAAAGTACAAAGATCATCAAAACACATTTTATCAAAGAAAGAAAAAAAAAGAAAAAGGAAAAAAAATCGTCCGTTAATAAAATGTCCGGAATTTCACTTTTAATCCGTTGCCAGTTGTTAAATATAAATAAAGAATAAAATGTTCTCGTGAACGAAAAATTTTTGTTACAAAAAAAATCGTCTGCAAAAAAAAAAAAATAATAAATAATAATAATAATAATAAATAAAATAAAACAAATGAATAAATAAACAAAAAATCGTCTGCACGTTCAGTCATTTTTTTTCTGAGCCTGCATTTCCGCCATGTTCGCGGAGTCGGAATCAGAGTCCTCGCAGAAGATTACTTAGAAAAGTACTTTACAAACATTATTTATCAAAACCATTTTCTTACAAAGTTAGTTTGAAGGAAATCCGACTTTAAGTTCAGGATCAACATTCAACTTAAATTCCCCGTAGACGTTAATGTAATTTTTTTTTTCTGAACGGTTCACTATTGAACGAAAAATGGTTTGAATCAAAAGCGAAATATGGGAATGTATGGGAAAGTCTCTCCGAGATCTTTCAAACAAAAAAAAGTTTATTCCATTCGGACGGTTCACTCAAAAGTTATTAGGTGGGGAAAGGTTGCTTAAAAGGTTCAATGTTGAACGAAAAGTTGTTCAAATTGGAAATGTAGATACGGGAATGAAGTATTCTTGATGAGATATTTCGAAAGAAAAAAAGTTTGTTCAAATCGGATTGTTCACTCAAAAGTTAGCATCGCGGGATAGGTTGTTTGAATGGTTCAAAGTTGAACCAAAAATTGTTCAAATCGAAAAATCAAACACGGGAATGAGCTGTACTCGCCGAGATCTTTCGAACAAAAAAAAAGTTTATTCAATTCGGACGGTTCACTCAAAAGTTATTAGGTGGGGAAAGGTTGCCTGAACGGTTCAATGTTGAACCAAATATGTTCAAATTGAAAATTTAAATACGGTAATCCTTGCCGAGATGCTTCGAACAAAAAAAAGTTTGTTTAAATCGGACTGTTCATTCAAAAGTTATTAGGGGTGACAGCTTGTTTGAACGGTTCAATGTTGAACGAAACATTGTTCAAATCGAAAATGTAGATACGGGAATGAAGTATCCTTGAAAAAATCTTTCGAACAAAAAAAAGTTTGTTCAAATCGGACTGTTCATTCAAAAGTTAGCATCGCGGGACAGGTTGTTTGAACAATTCAAAGTTGAACGAAAAATTGTTCAAATCGAAAAATAAAATATGGGAATGAGCTGTACTCGTCGAGATCTTTCCAACAAAAAAAAGTTTGTCCAAATCGGAATGTTCATTCAAAAGTTATTAGGGGGGGACAGACAGACAGACCGACAGACCGACCGACCGACCGACACACACACAAATTCCCCATCTCAATACCCTACTTTCAAATTTTTAATTTTTCGATATTCATTTTCCCTTTTTATTTTTTTAACTTGGCGATATTTTTTGGACTTGGAGATATTTTTTAACTTGGCGATATTTTTTGAACTTGGCTTTTAATACTTTTTTCGTCTTTCTTTTATTTTTAACGGGAAAGTAGGCTAAAAACAGATTCAACTAGCAATTAGAAAGTTTTAGAAATTGTTATACTTTAAACTTTACTGTCTCATTTTCTGAATATATAATAAGTGCTGTTTGCTTATATTCTCAGGAAGCAAGCGGATTTTCCGCAATATTTATATGTAACGATGCGCAATATTTATATATAACCGTTATTTATTTATAACGATGCGAAGCATTTAAGTGGCCGAAATAATATAGCTGTTTCGTAACGATAACTGCGTAGACAGAACATTGAAAAAAGAACTCTCTCTCTCTCTCACTATTATTTATTATAAACACTCGAATGCCATGACTCATTTCGTGAACTCTTCTGTATATTTGTTCTCTTCTTTATATTTTGTCTTGGTTAAAATTTTGATGTTTATGAAACGACTTGATTATTCAGTGATCGTAATGCAACTGAATATTTTTGGCTTTTCGTAAAAATGGTTCAACAATTGCCCTTCCCACTTCATTTTTAGTAGAAATAATGTTATAGTAAATGTTAATAACATTTTAAAACTGCTGAGTGATCTAGTGGATATTTTTCGAGAGTTAGAGCACGGACAGATGAATTGAAGTCATGAATTCTTCTAAACTATGTTGGAAAGTCTGAACTGTGAGAAAATGACTTAAATCACAAGTTTCAATCGTTTTAAAACCAGAATTCAATGTGAAAATGTGCAACGACTTCGAGAAAAAAGCAAATAAAGCTGAACACAATTACAAACAAAAACACATACAGCTTAGGAGGTGGTGGGATCGGCAATTGAGAACAGCGATGGTGCCATTATTCTCTCCTACGGTTCCATCTTTCACCCCACCGAGCACGTTGGATTGAGGGTGCCAGTTTTTCACCCAAGCTACGGGTGAAATCCTGGCTCCCTCCTGGGTGCCGCTGGTGCTACACGCGTTTCACCCTGACAGGTACCAATCGCAACCAGTAGTTTTAACAGTGTAGCTTGCTTTCTGATCAGTTCAAGATTCATTTGTTAGAAGATGTTTTTACGCTATTACTGGTTGAAGAATCCTTGCAAAAAGGAGACTGGCTCAAGAGTACGCGAACCGCAGATTTCTGAAGCTTTTTTGGTAGTGATTTAAGGAGGTAATACTTGGTAAGGGTCAATCCATGCGAAATCATACAGGAAAACTAAACATTGTTGCTCACTATTTTTGATTTTTAAAACATTTTGCCTGTTAATTAACTGTTATATTGGGAGCATGAAACAATGGTTTAAAAAATTTTAAACCTTCAGAATTTATTTTGGCAAGCACTTTTCAGTAGCTGCGGAAGCGACTTTTCGTGAAAAGAGTACTTTGTGAAGATGCTTATAACTTTTTTATTTATAAATATATCAAAATGATTTAAAAACCACTTGATTGAGCAAAAAATGATCTAAATTTCTATACCAGTTATTTTTCTGATAATTAGTAACAAATTTGTGTAAAATTGGCTTAAAAATAAGATTTTTTGTGTGAAATTTTACATTTTTGGCATAAAAATATTAGTAGAAGGAATTAAGACTCACCCTTACTTATTTTTCCCTTGAATAGATATCTCATAGGACTATTCCCAGAAGTAGTGTGAAACATTTGAAGACAGTCTTTTTTTTATATATAATTTGTCAAACTTGGCATTTTGGAGAAAAAATGCTAACTTTGAGATTTAATATCTGAAAAGGGACTGAATGAAAATCTACAAAAATTTAACTGGGTAACCTTCTTATAGTAGTAAATATGTAGCAAAATTGTTATGAGTGATATCGTTCTAGTTTTAGAGATATGGAGTCGCGAAGTTGACTGAAGAATTTCATTTATTTTGACGCCAAAAAATCATCACATAATGCAAAATTAATTATTCTCGTAATATTAGATGAGTTTTTTTGTGGTATAAACTAACCCTTTTACCAAAACATATAATATTTTAATTTATTT
>JAXGGA010020942.1:0-17407 GCA_038373865.1 Uloborus plumipes | reverse complement strand
CCTGCAAACTAAGAATTATGTTTAACATATTTTTTCGTTACTGCAAAACGTCTATGTGTTCTAGTTTTCTGATTAGGATATTTGCCAGACCAGTAAGCGTGTAAACTGGGAAGTTATTTAATTGTTCATGATTATTTGCTTTTAATCAATAGTCAAATTCATTTTTCTGCAAATATAACGTCCAACAGTAGAAAGCAAATATATTCTTTTACTTATTATTGTTTACCCCCTTAGAATGAATTTAAGAGAAGTTTTAACGTAAAATACAAATGTATAAACACGAAAAGCAAGGAGTAGCTATTTAATTCTGTTAATAAATAATCGTACATAAAGTAAACAATTATTTATTCTTTCTCCCCCGTAGTTTTATGCATCTTAAACAAAAACTAAAGAAATACATTTAAAATATTAACAATTAATAATATCTACACGTAATTTAAATGTGTGATTTTTTCCAACCTCTCTTAAAGTAGTTTCAGTCTGCTATTAATTGTTAAATGAAAGGAAATTAACACTAATATCTTCTGCATTTCATATTGAAAAAAATAACTAAAAAGTTTACTGCAAAAAAAAAAGCTAGTTTTTGCTATAAATGATGCATATTATTCAAATGAAGTTTCCTTTATAGCACACAATTGTTTATTCCAACCACTGTTAGTTTTGTATAATTACTACTTTTAAACTTAAGACGTTAAACTTTTTCGTCGATACAATTATTGGAAAAACCAAAATTTATTATACGTTAATATCAGTTCATGTATTCAATAAAAATATTATGGGTTTTATTGAACACGCATCTTTAAAAATATTGTTTTCAACTAAGTTCGTAGTGAAGCTGTTTTTTAACAGGCTGACTCACAATCGAAATTAAAGTATAGTGATGGCACTGGTCAGCTGGTATAAAGTAAAACTTGCGGTTAGATAAAAACAAATTCTATTATCACATTTGAGGTGATTTTTTAAATGACACTGTTGATGAGTAAAGGTCAGATACAGAAGAAATTCTGAGAGTTTTGTGTTTTTCCAAGATTTTTTTTAGGTGTCATCATTGTTTGAAAATATATGCATAGTTTAATTTTTTTTATGTTTTTTTAAAATGATTTTAGATAACATTTGGAGTATTTATGAAGTATTTAAAGGGTCTCATATGTGACTTACGAGTCACAGATCTTCTAAACTGATTATGCATACGTAAAGTTACCTACATACATTAACTTCAGTTGGAAATAAATGGTTTGTTTTCATTTGCCCCGTAGTGTCCGGGGTAGAAGGAAACACGTTGTAATAAAAGGAGCATGGCTTCATTCACTGAAAAACAATAATTAAGCCCATTTTTTTCGCACCTAGTGACTCCAACATAGTGTAGCTTTTTGACACCACACAACATATACATAGAATTTGATGTATCAGTTCGTTGGAAAGATAAGGAATTATCATGGGTTGAAACATTGAATATCAGCTACCTTTTCCACCTGACCCTAACTGATTTCTAAATTATGAAGATTATGCGTACAATATTTAAATGTACGGTCAGGTTTCTTTCTTGCAACAATCCTTTCTCTTGCAATTAGTTTATTTTTCAATAAAGAAACACATTTATCCAAACAGCAATCTTTAATAAAATGTTTACCATTCCCTTAACTTTATGATGATATATTTTTTTTCGCAAAAATAATAGGGTCAGTTCATGTGAAATCATACAGGATTTGAAAACAATGTTGCTCACTATTTTTGATTTTTAAATTTTTCACTGTTAGATTGGGAGCCTGAAACAGTGGTTTAAGAATTTTTAAACGCTTAGAATTTTTTTTTAACAACCACTTTTCAGTAGCTGCGTAAGCGACTTTTCATAAAAAGAGTACTTTACGAAGATGATTGTAATTTTTTTATTTGTAATGCATCAAAATGATTTGAAAGCCACTTGACTGAGCAGGAAATGACCTACATTTCTAGACTAGTTATTTTTCGAATAATTACTAACAAATTTGTGTAAAATTGGCTTAAAAATAAGACTGTTTGTGTGAATTTTTGCATTTTAGGCATAAAAATATTAGAAGAAGGAATTAAGACTTACCTTTATTTTTTTCGTTGAATAGATATCTCATAGGACTATTCCCAGAAGTAGTATGAAACATTTGAAGCCAGTCATTTTGTTATATAATTAGTCAAACTTGGCATCTTGGAGAAAAAAGGCTAACTTTGAGATTTAATATCTGAAAATGGACTGAATGGAAATCTACAAAAAATTAACTGCATAATTTTCTTTTAGTAGTTAACATGTAGTAAAAATTTTATTAGTGATATCTGGGTAGTTTTAGAAATATAGAGCTTCGAAGTTGTCAGAGAAACCGCATTTATTTTCATGCCAAGAAATCATTATAATGCAAAATTTATTCTTCTCATAATGTTAGATGCATTTTTTTTGTGGTATAAAATAACCTTTTTGCAAAAATATGCAAGACTTAAATTTACTTTCCATTTACAGAAAGAAATAATTCATATATTTTATTGTAAAGCTTACAAGTATTTACAAGTATTGATAGCGAAATGCATAAAAACCAATTTTTAAACAAATCCTCTATGCTAATACGGAGACAGCGTACAGTGTGGCATATTGGCCGAAAATCTCCCAAACTCGCGCATTTTGAGAAAGCATCTTCTATTTAAACTCCAAATGAGGCAAAATTCTTATGCCGTACTACTGCTACAGCTTTGAATTTTTTAAACCCCTAAATTCGGCAGAACTCGGAATTTACCCAACTCGCTATTTCGAAACCGGAAAAGTGCGACTATATTTTTTCCTGGATATGTGGATCAATCCAGAGTGAGAATAGAGGAATCGGATGATAAAACACAACTTTTGGTGGGAAAATACAAATGATTCCTTTCTATGAGTTGGTCGTTAAAAACAAGATTTTCTACTGAAAATTTCGGTTTTCGCGGCCTTCATAAGATCTCCCGAGCAAGAGCAAATATAGTTTTAATCTAACATACAACTTGTCATTCATTTTTAAAAGTTCAAAGCGTTACCCCCACAACACCAAAAAAATTGCTCAAAATCCGAATTTAAGCTCTAACTACAGTCTGTATATAACAGCGGAAAATGGATGTATTCTGGCGGAAAATGGTAGGATCTAGAGCTTAAATTCGGATTTTGAGCAATTTTTGTTGTTGTTGGGGTAACGCTTTGAACTTTTAAAAATGAATGAAAAGTTGTATATTAGATTAAAACTATATTTGCTCTTGCTCGGGAGATCTTATGAAGACCCTCAAAACACAGTTTTCCAGTAGAAAATCTTGTTTTCAATAACGCATATGAAAGAAGCATTTTTATTGGCCCATCAAAAGTTGTTTTATCATCCGAATCCTTGATTTTCACTCTGCATAGATCCACATATCCAGGAACAAATATAATCACACTTTTTCGGTTTCAAAATAGCGAGTTGGGTCCATTCCGAGATCTGCCGGATTTAAGGGTTTAAAAATTCAAAACTGCAGCAGTAGTACGACATACAAGAATTTTGCCTCATTTTGAGTCCAAACAGAAGATTGTATCTCAAAATGTGCGAGTTTGGGGGTTTTGGGCCTGTATGCCACATTGTGCGCTGTCTCCGTATCAGAATACAGGAATTTGTTTAGAAATATGTTCTATGCATTCCGCAATTGATACTTGCAAATTTTACAATGAAAAACTGAATTATTTCTTTCTGTAAATGGAAAGTAAATTTACGTATGACATATATTTTTGCAAAAAGGTTATTTTATACCACAAAAATGGTTTTAACATTATGAGAAGAATAAATTGTGCATTATGATGATTTCTTGGCATGAAAATAAATGCGATTTTTCTGACAACTTCGAAGCTCTATATTTCCAAAACTACCAAGATATCATTAATAAAATTTTTACTACATGTTAACTACTATAAAAAAATTGTCCAGTCAAATTTTTGTAGATTTGCATTCAGTCCCTTTTCAACTATTAAATCTCAAAGTTAGTCTTTTTTCTCCAAGATGCCAAGCTTGACTAATTATATTAAAAAAAAATGGCTGGCTTCAAATGCTTCATACTGCTTCTGAAAATAGTCCCATGAGATATCTATTCAAGGGAAAAAAGTAAAGGTGAGTCTTAATTCCTTCTACTAATATTTTTATGCCAAAAATGCAAAAAAAAAAAAATCACACAAAAAATCTTATTTTTAGCCAATTTTACACAAATTTGTTAGTAATTATTAGAAAAAAAACTAGTATAGAAATTTAGGTCATTTTCTGTTCAATCAAGTGGTTTTTAAATCCTTTTGATATATTCATAAATAAAAAAGGTACAAGAATCTTCGTAAAGTACTCTTTTAACGAAAAGTCGCTTCCGCATCTACTGAAAAGTGGTTGTTAAAAAAAATTCTAAAGGTTTAAAAATTTTTAAACCTTTGCTTCAAGCTCCCAATATAACAGTTAATTAACAGGCAAAAAGTTTTAAAAATTAGAAGTAGTGAACTACATGGTCTGTATGATCTCGCACGGATTGACCCAATACTTTTAATAGTCGTAAAATGCACTTAATTTCAGAATCTTACATTAATTTCTGATACTTAATAACCTTTATTTGAAGTTATGAAGGGTAAACACTAGTTTCTCTATTGTTTTTATTGTCTTAAACAAGACGCACTCAAAATAAATGGACGAATTTGTAACTTATTACCTCTGAAACATACATTTCATTTCGGACATACGTCTTTAAATAAACATTCGAATGTTCCAATTTTTAACTCCATCAAGAAAAAAAAAACTTTCCTGCTGCGAACAGAACTTTAGAAAATTGCAGTTCTAAAAATAAAGAAGCAAACAAGGAAGGGGAAAAGATTGAAGAAAAGTTTTACTAAGGCAGGAAAAGACCCATGTATTGAAGTTCCCAAGTCACGTTCTACTTCTTACAACTAGCTGATGCCAGTCCAAAGAATAGAAGTCATGCTTTTGATATTGAGTACTTTACCAAATGATGGACACAATAAAAACGCTTTGTTCTGTAATGGAGACCCTGTGAAGTGAATTTGATGCCTTTAAAAGTACACAATTTATAAAGTCTTAAAAGGAGCCGACTTTCATTCATTCCTTAAATGCTTAAAATGCCAAAGACGTAGAAACTCATAAAGCATGAAAAACTCGAATGTTCCAATTAAAACACACTCGACTTGTTTTTAAATTAAACATAATTAGCTCCAACTTTCAAATATAATGCTTTGTTATTTAATTCTAATCAAAAACAAGCATGCTTTTGTTTGTTTCATTATTATTTATCGTATAAAATGATTTTTTCTTGCATTCATTTACTTAATTTAGATCCTAATCACCCATTTTAGTAACCGAACTCTATTTAACTAACCAAAATCATCCATTGAAAAAAATATATAAATAAAAACTTTATTTTCTCATTCTTTTAGCTGTTGTATTTAAGTTTCATGGATAGTTTTATTTAATATTTATATGTTTGATATTATTAATGTGTTATTTTTCATTGACTCACGCCTATTATTTTATACTATCTAACCCTTCGCCTGCAATTAATGCTCGATTTTGATGCACGTAGAATGGTAAGCGAGAGGAAATGCAAAGTTCTAGTTTTTCATTGGTGGCGTTTATTGTTTTACGTTCTATCAAAATGAAGGGTGTACTTTTTTTCGGTGTAAAAAAGAAGTAGATATATTTGTTTTCCTTTTGCATTATACACTTTACTCTTTAAGTAGGATTAAATATTAAAAACATAAGAGTAATTTATTTTTTTCAACCCACGAAACACGTGTACCCGTAGCGGGAAATAGCTTTCTTTACTCTTTTTTTCAATTTCACACTCCATGTACAGTTAGGAAAACATTACGGGGCGCCATCACATATGGTGCACGGGTTAGCCCTAACTTTGATTAGCAGCATGACGGAAGCACAGCGGTATGTTCATGAAACTCTTGAGTCACATGTTTTGGTATTACTGGGCACCAAGCAGCCATTTTTTAACATGATAATAGTTGGTCGTATACAGCAATATTGTAATTCTCCACCAAATTATCACCTTCTCTAGCTTTCTTGATCCCCTTATTCGTCACAGATCGAGGTGCGGGGTCACTTGGAATGGTAAGCTGGACAGCTAACAAGTTTGACTGAATTAGTGGCTTGTTTACACGTACTATGTAACGGGAAAACGCAGGACATTGCACGATACATTTATGCCTCATACCTCACACCAAACGCCCTAGGTACGTATGCTAGAGGATGGCTGTACATTAGGGTGATTCAGAAGTGTATGGAAAAAAATAAACTTTGTATTTTTGTGCGTCTTACCCTCTTATTTTTTGCCACTGTATACAGTGATTATTTGTGCAAAATTTTGACAAAATATATTAATATTTAGAGGTCGCTCAAACGCCTTGAAATTTCGTGATATTGACAAAAACGTGAACGTAAATGATATGTATGGAAAAAAGTAGCCTTTGTATTTTTGTTTGTCTTACCGTCTTATTTAGCCTTTATATACACTGAATTATTTGCCCAAAATTTTAGTAAACTATATTTACATTTAGGAGTACTTCAAATTTTGTGATAGTGGCACAAATGCGAACGTAAATAATAATAATAAAGTTACTTTATTGATTTTTTATATCTCTGAAGAAAAAAAAAACGTGCAATCACAAAATGAACTATATATCTGAAAAACCAATAAAATGCAGAAAAGTATGAAAACTAATCAAATACGGCAAAAGTATAAAAACAAATTTAAATACATTAAATATGTAGTAATTCGCTCAATAATTACTGCAGTACTTTTTAGGGTTACTTTTTTGCAACTTTGAAACCTTTTCTGTGTTCCTGTACCACTTGAAGACTCTATCTTTGTTTTTCGTCGTTAGTGATAGTCATAACAAATGCTTCAATAAGGGCCATGCCACGCTGCGTATTGTCGCTTACAATCTTCAGTTTCTTTGGTAGTACAAAGCCTTGTTGGTAGCAATTTTGAAGATTCCAATGCTCAGGATCAAACAGCTGATATATTTTGAGTTTCTTCTTTACATGAATAAGGACGTTGACAATTTTCCAAATCATTTCTCAGTGCTTGCACAGAAAGGGTTGCTGGAAACCCAGTTCTTAGATATTCCTTGATATTATTAATGATAAGAATGTGAAAGAAATCACATTCATATATTACGAATACCTTTTCTTTGTCCGGCTGCAAGTTTGAACTGGTTGTGAATTATCCATAACTTGAAACCATAAAGAATCTTTGATACAAATATAACATGAGGAACCGCTCCTGAGACACGAAAACATACACCAAGAGAAGGAGCTCCGCTCAAGAAAATTGCACTAAGCTCTAGTATCTTCCTTGGACACTTCTTTTGCATGAGTCATCAGAAGTTGACTTTGCGCAACTTCCATTACTAGTTGCACGTTGCTCTGAATTGGCTACCAACTCCTCAACCTCATCGTTTCTCACTCCAAGTTTAAAATTGGAATGTTTTGTTCTTGACTATGATTGCTGAAACCGCTTAAAAAACAATATTGTAGATCCAATGGCAGTGGATGGTTCTACGCAATTGCATGAACACCGCATTTGACATTGCACGCAATCAAGTACCCAAAATCTACCTATTTATTGGTTTATCGGTTAAAATACCAAGAGACCAAGACTAGAATAGACTTCGGTTGTAATACCATAGAAAACACAATGTCTAAAATATAATGGCGGAAAGCACAATATAAAAGTTGCTTCCCTAGTTTTTTTTTTCCCAAGTTCAAACATGCTCCAACTTTAGTACCGGCACTGCATGTCGTATCGAAACACATACCACGTACGAGCTCAGTAAGTTCTCATTTATCTAACTGGTTATCGTACAGCAGCATTTGCCGTAGCAATTCCAGTGCCTGACTAACTTACTAGAACCCAGAAGTAAATCATCAATGCTTGTGGTCCTGATACTAATACTGGTATGAAACCCGCCGATCCTCCTTCATTTTCCCAATATATTTTGCATAAGTGTTTCGTTCCAGTGAACTATCAAAGGAAGTCATAGATTTAAACGACTTTTGTAAGTTAACGGCCGATTCAGAGCGAATAGTTTGCCTTTACCGTTTTATGGACGTTGTCAAATCCTCCCCATTTTGACCCATACTTTGTACTGTAGCAGCTACTATCAAAGTGGCTTTCTGTCACTTATATTGAGCCCTGTCTAGAGTGGATGCTAGGTGTTTTAGCCGAATAAACTCATACACCTCAAACAACCGAAAAGAAAACAGAAACCCAGAAACCACAGCCTGAGCTTGCAGCTGCATTTTCTACCCAAACTCAGGTGAGAGATGATGCAGCTTTGGAGGGGGGGGGGTCGTTACAACTCACTTTGAGCTATTACTTTGTTGACTAATTACAGAGTAAACTACGAGTAACATTTTAAATTATTCCATTTTTTTGAAGAACAATATTATTTCGGGTAATGAAGTTATATACTCCAACTCTCCAAATTGCTAATTATCAACAAAATTCGATCGCGTTGAGCGACCTCTAAATATTATTCAATTAAGCTAAAATTTTACATACATCACATTCATGAATAGTGTAAAAAAACTGCGGGGTAAGGCCAAAGAAATTCAAAACAAAATTTTTTTGAATCACCCTACTGTACATGGAACTTAAACCTCAATGCTCTTGCAAGCAATTTAGTCGGCAGCTCATCCCTAAGCAATTCTGTGCCTAACTAGCGAAGCTACAGTCAATTGAGCAAGCTTGGAAAAATCGGCAGAGAAGAAGTTGTTGCTGAGATTGGCTCTACTTTGGTACTCGGACTGAAGGTTTTTTATTTTATTTAAGCTGTATGCAACTTAGTATGAATAGTTTCAAATGTACTGCATATTTCGTCTCTCAAATTTTTAATTTAATTTTTATTTGCTGCTTCAGAATTAATCAACATATAAAGATATAATTAGATCAACTCAAATTTTTGACAGTTGTCATCAATAAATCATATATTTATTTAATTTCATACTTGTTAGTGCAAATCAAGCCGACAGAAGTAGGTTTTTTAATTTAAAAAGTCTTTTTTCACCATTTTTGTTTTATTTCTAAGAGATGACCCGATGTTAAACCGATGAACACTATAATGAATCACTGGTTAAAACAAAAAGTATAAACAGCGTGTTTTTCTCAAAGGCATCATGATATTGCCAGTTTTGAATACCGTAAAAAGAATTACAGAAGTAGAATTCCTGAATGAGATTAATTTCCATTTTAGGAAATTACATTTTTCAATGATTTCTTTACGTGAAATTGTTCTTCGTTTGTGATAGTTTAAAATGAAACCTTAATTGAACTGAATACCTCAGTCCAAAATTTTGACAGCGGCATTTATTTCAACAGAACTCATTTTCAAATGTACTTTTTCTATTGATTAAATTGCAAAAGAGAGGATGAAATACTATCTTTTTAGAACTGAAGCGTGCACTTATTTTATTTTTGCCTGATGTTGACAGCAGTTATCTATCATTTTTAACTAGAAAAAAAAAAGGTTTAATTTTAACCCCACAATATGACAATATTATTTTCGTATAATGAAAATTAATGTTCTTCAGGTTATTCCAAAACTAATACCAAACATGAATATTAAAACAAAAAGCAAGTTTTGTATTTTTATTTAAAAAAAACCATGCAAATTTTGACAACTGGCTTTATAAACAAGCAACATAATCGAATTGATTAATTCAGATTTCATAATAAATAAGCAACATAAAACAAAAACTTTTGTGGTCTGAAATCGGCTAAGATATGTAAATTGAAGTGTTCTATAGAAAGCAATGTCCTTGGCTTGCAAAAGTATGTGGCAATGCTTAGCGTAACTTCATTCAGAAATCCCTCTTATAGTTCGAACTTTGCCATTTAAATGTATTGAAGGCAGATGTTAAGGCAGGCAATGCCTTTTACTGCTATGTTACTTAACTTTTCGACAAAAAAATGTGAAGCTTTTTCTCGAACGTTTTAACCTTCTACTGTGACATTAATTTTCAATGTAAAATGAACACGAGAAGTGTTGCTGAATGGCTATGCGCTGCATTGCAGGATTAAAGGACAAAAAGTGTCTACTTCTTCTATGTCAAACGAAATCACTTGAAATACATTTGAGTCTATGTTTTCGAAAAGGATATTTAACATAGCTATTAGTGGTTTAGTACAATGGGTTAATAGTTCACTGTAACTGCATAGTGGTTTCAACACAATACTAGAGTGCAGGCTTTCTATTTGAAGGGTTTTCGATGTGCTAGATGTGTGTGTCGAGATGACTAAAAATTTCAATGTTTGATTTTAGAAGTTAACACTAATAATACCTAAGTTAAATAATTAGTTAGGTCAACCATAGATTGCAGTTTCGCCCTAATTTCGACTCATCGGTTTGGAATAGATAATAACAAAGCTGAAGGCATACGTTACTTTAGTGAAGCTGAAAGAGGTAAAAACTGATAGATGAAGCAAATTTAGCACACCAGCGAGAGACCGCAGCAATGGCACGGTTCAACACTTATATTGAAGACAAAACTTGGGTATATAAGCGGTAAGTTACCGCCCTATAAAGGGCTAGGTTATAACAACATGCAATATACCGACCCCCGCCCCGTTATGTCATCCATAATCTGTAGTTTCATTCTAATTTGGTCAAATCAGCCTGGCATGGACAATAGCCGAGATTGAGGCAAATGTTATTTCAGTGAAGTTAAATTACACGCAGTTCTGCCTTAGTCCTGGCTTAAGGGCGGCAACTGACTTCAATAATTTTAGATTCCAATTTAACCCATTAATGCCTAGCGTCCCTTTTTAGAGACGGTCCAAAAAGGGGTCTGAATGTCCCACAAATGAACATTTCAACCAAATAATAGTGTTTATTTAGTACCTTGGTATTGTTTCAGTTCGTTAATATCAGATTGCAGCGTATAGCCATTGTAAAGTGTGTTCTGCAGCGGTTTTAATATGATCTTTATCAAAAACTAGCAGTACCCGCACGGCGATGCCCGTGCAATAAATGTAAAGGAAGTTAACTAAATAAAGTTTAACTCACTCTTAAGCCTTCTTTTTTTCGTGTGTGTGTGTGTGTGTGTGTGTGTGTGTGTGTGTGTGTGTGTGTGTGTGTGTGTGTGTGTGTGTGTGTGTGTGTGTGTGTGTGTGTGTGTGTGTGTGTGTGTGTGTGTGTGTGTGTGTGTGTGTGTGTGTGTGTGTGTGTGTGTGTGCGTGCGTGTGTGACGAACTTATTTATTTTTAGCAAAATTTTTACGTTTCAATGGAACTTTTGACACAACTGTAGTGCCAGGATTTTCGAAAACTTTCAACGAACACAGCAATATTGCCCTTGAAATTTAATATAACTCACTGATTTAACCGTAATTTCAATGTAAAATTGGTCGCCGAATCTAAATTTATTAACATAGGGAACCGATTGTATCAGGTAGCTCAGCCACAACCATTCTTCCATGATTTTAATGTGAACATTAAAAGGAAAGAATTATAATGTATTTCGCGCCATCTCTTTAAAGTGATTACAATCTAACAGTGACCCTCAAAAAAGCAAGATTTCAGTGGCTGGGAGGTTTGGTAAATTTCCCGATTGTTGCCAAACTTCACGACGCCAATTACGAAGAAAAACTGAATAGCGGTGTTACCGAAAATGTCAGAATGGAACTATTATTGTTAAAAATTTTGTGAGGGAGGCATTAAATACATATTTTAAACATGCAATAAAATACGCTTTAGACTGCAAACAACTAACTGTTCTTTCCCAGAGAGTTTTCTTTTTCTTTGATTTGGAGAAATTATTGTTTTACAGGCTGGGAGGTTTGGTAAATTTTTCGATTGTGGCCAAACTTTTCGACGTCGAATACGAAGAGTTAACTGTATAGCCATCACTATTTTTGTTTTAACAATAATAGTTCCATTCTGACCTTTTCAGACACACCGAATTTTGAGGAAGTCAACTGAATAAATTTAAATTCACTCCAATCCCCTCTGACGAAAAATTATAATATCCTTTGGCTCAAATGCGCTCCACAACTTTTTAAATTCCACTTAAAGTCATGTTAAATTTTAAATCAATTCGCCAAATAAATATAAAAGACAGAAAGTTGAGTAAGTAACAGGAGATATTAATTAATCAAATTGAATAAATTTTCAAGGCTTAAATCTATACGCTAATTTAAACCACAAAGTAACTTTAGGGACAAAAGAGCAACTAATCTGGAAAATGGACCTAGTGTTTCATTATTGCGTACAGAGTTATGCCTTGAAAATCGGTTAATTTTGATTAATTAATATCTAATGTCGTAATTAACGGACAGAAACGTGCTACAACTTTTCTTTTTCAGAAAAAAAAACTCTTTCCAGTGATATATAATGCTTTGGGGTGGGGGAAGGTTTCCCCCCTCAATATTGGCGGATACACCAAAAATGAGACTAATTAATTTATTTAAAAATAACTAATTCAAAATTAAAAATTTGGCTTTCGAGGTGCATTTTACTGGGATACGTTCGAATTTTTGAGCCAAGTTTCAGGTCTGTAGGTGCTGTGGGGGCCTCTGGCCAGCGGTTACAAACGAACAAACAAACATACAAATACCGTCATCTTTATATATATAGATTACATCGTTCAATCTCAAAAAAAAAAAAAACTAAGTTTTCAAAGTTATTCCCAGCTTCCCACTTTATGTTAATTGCTGATTTTATTTCTTCTTATAAAATGTCTTTTTAATTCTAAAAAAAATATTTTTGCAGGATATTTTTTTTAATTATTTTTCCTGTTTTGTTTGTAACCAGTATACAAAATATTTTTGGAAAACAAAATGTCAGGCATTGGGTTAATATTTATTTATTTATTTGAAAATTTGGAAACGTATTCTTAGATATAATATGTTTATGTGCAAATTACACATACTTACGACTGTATTTCATATTCATATAACTTTACATATTTACTCTTTCACAATAATAGTCTTGACCAAAGTTACCCTTAAATCTACTTGAACATTTCTTGCAGATGTTAAAAATACGCTAGTCTTATTTAAATCATTCCAATGTAAATACGTACAACTGAAAACACTTACGCAGCCCTGAAACAAAAGCAAGTCAACTAATTTCATTTTTATACTAATTTTGATAGATCCTTTAACTTTCTTTTTTGCGTAAAATTTCAAAAGAGACTTAAAGTTTATTTCAAAATATATTTTAAACACGTACGTGCAACTAATGAAATAACTATTTTGTAACTAAATCTTCTAGAAAAGTCGATTTTTACCAAGTAAAGAATATTAGTTTGCATTTTCAATGTAAAAATAAATATTTTAAGTAAAAAATGTAAGTAGCAACTCAGTTTCAATTTACATTTCTCAAAAACTTGTTCAAAATTAATTAATATTTGATCCCTTTATCATAATCTTTTAAATATCATTTTTTTCCTACGTCTGGATAGGATATTATTTGGAATCCTATTCTCGCATTCACATAAAGGGTAAAAGGCTTTGATCTCCGTAATTAAAAATACTAATACTTTTTAAAATTACGACATTTCGCAATAATTTCGCAGCTATAATTTCCTTTTTTCACAATTAAATGCAATGCAGTTGTTTTTAAATAAATCCTTTTGACTGCAAAGACTAATTGGAAATATTGGCAAACATTACTTTACCATCAAAGAGAACATGTTCCCTCAAAAATCACTCGTATTTAATTAATGTCATAACAAAAGTATTAATTATGAAGCGACAATACACATACATGTTTCGAGAGTACTCAGCAACAATCATATGTGGTCATAGAGAGAAACATGTAATACACGTTAAAATAGAATTCCTCATAAACTAAACCTATATGTTCTGTAAAAAAGATCACAGCTCTAAATTTGTGAAAAACTTTCACAAACACACAAATTGGGCTATGTTATACCTAATTATAGCAGATTTAATAATGGCTATTCATAAATAATTATAACACTTTTGCAGTGCATATAGTTGCATTAAAATAACAATTTTAAAATAACCTTACATGATGCACAAAAGCAAGAATGAGGAAACAAAGAGTCATATCTAAAAATTATAACTAACCTGTTTGCCATGGAAAAAGGTAAATATATTCGATGTTACTTTATCTTTTCATTCGTCACAAACTAGATTTATTTATAAGAATAAAATGTCTTCTGATTTTTAGAAAATACTAATTCAGTTTTTCTCATACTCCTTATACTGCTGTTTTTAAACCCAAAGGTCGTTTTTTTTGTTGATGCGTCATAGTTTTCAATCACTATGAATATATATGGGGTGTTATTGCCTCATGAGAATTCTCTATTAACATATACACAGTGGTTCCCAAAGTCCAGACCTCCGCAAACGCCCTCCTGGATATTTACTAACTTCGTGGACGCCCCCCCCCCTGCGCTTAAAAAAGAAATATTTTTTGATAAATTTATGTTTTTCTTCCAAAATGTTTGCACGTTTGTTTCATGTACACAAAATTTAAATATGTAAGGGTGTTAACTTATTTCTATTTCACATGTTAAATTTTAAAAGATAAAAGAATCAAACACTCTTCTTAAAATTAAAAAAAAAAAAAAAACAAGCTAAATATCCCTCGTTAGGTGTATATTCAGCTTTAGGTCCGTCGCTTATATAAGGAGAATAGAAAGTTCTATTCTGTTTTGGACTTTAGAAATGCAATGTTAAACATAATATACCATCCATACCACAAAAAATATACCATAAAAATACTATTTTAGGATTGTAAATATGTTTTAAAATGGAAAGTTCCGGGCGTTTTCTTTAGCCTGCTCGTTCGTAAACAAGAATTTTTTTTTTCTTTTAAATGCTTTGTTTTGAAATAAAATATTGTTCCTCGTCCTTCAATTTTAATTGTTTTTTACGTTTTAGCAGGATAGCACCACAGGCTCCCGGGGGGCCGTGGACCATACTTTGAGAAACTCTGACATACACTGCGATGTAAAAGTTTAGACAAAGTGCGAATATATATGAATAAAAAGAAAACTACTCGGCAAAATGCTTTCAAATTTCTATTGAAGGTAGACAATATGGTCCCAAATACGTGTCTGGAGTTTTGAAAAATATAACCGAAAGGAAAATCGGAAATTGCAAAATTTTTTCATTGCTGCAAAAGTTTAGACAAAAGTCAGAGTTTATGCAAATATCCCTTAAAATCTGATTTGTGGAGGTAAGGCGTGACTTTTTTCTTCAACTTTAAAGCGCAGAGAGCGCTAAATGAATAATCAAAATCTCAAAATCTCTGTAGTTCTGGTGTAAAGAAGATGAAAAAAGTTTGAAAACCGAAATTTGAAAGTGAATGCACTTTGTTAACTTTTAGTCTTTTAAAACTGTCCTAGTATGGTAGTACATTGTTTTTTACTTCGTGGAGAGCAAATTTAGACATACGTATTGATCAAAAATGCCAAGAAAAACTATATTTGTTAAGGATGGAGGAATTGAAAAAAAAGGGCTCGAACTGACAATTCCCCCCTTAATCCTACAAAACTTCAACTTCCGTCAATAACAGCACGTAACAGCATAAGTAGATGAACAACTGAATCGGGATGCATAAAAAAAGACAAAGAATTGTGCTTGAACCTTTTCGGGAATAGCTTCCCAAATAAGCCAAATTTTAATGGGAAAAGCAGCACATGTATCATCGTGACTAAAATATGAATGTTACTTTCTCTGATCAAAATTATTAAAATTTGGATCACCTAGATTTATTATAATTCTATTAGCTTGACTTCAGAAAAGATCCGATGAGCATATACTGTGCTTCTTTTCCCATTAACATTTTTCTTTTTTGGAAGCTATTCCCGAAAAGGTTCAAGCACAATTCTCTGTTTTGTTTTATGCATCCCGATTCAAATGTGCATTTACTTATGCTGTCACGTGCTGTTTTTGACTTAAGTTGAAGTTTTGTAGGATTAAGGGGCGAATCGTCAGTCTGGGCCGTTTTTTCAATTCCTTCATCCTTAAGAAATATAGTTTTTCTTGACATTTTTGATCAATACGTATATCTAAAGTTGCTCTCTACGAAGTGAAAAACAATGTACTAATTACATACTAGGACATATTTAAAGACTAAAAATTAACAAAGTTCGTTCACTTTGAAATTTCGGTTTTCAAACTTTTTCATCTTCTTTACACGAGAACTACAGAAATTTTAATAATTGGATTATTCATTGAGCGCTCTCTGCACTTTATAGTTGAAGAAAAAAGTCACGCCTTACCTCCACCAATCACATTTCAATGGATTTTTGTGGATACAACGGACTTTTGTCTAAACTTATGCAGCAATGAAAATAAAATGTCTTTCGCAATTCCTGATTTTCCTTTCGGTTACATTTTTCAAAACTCCAGACACGTATTTGGGACCACATTGTCTACCTGCAGTAGAAATTTTAAAGCATTTCAACGAGTAGTTTTCTTTTTAATCATATATTTGCATTTTGTCTAAACTTTTGCATCGCATTGTATAAGACAACACAAGAAATATTTACATCACACAAAGCAAATAACACCTAGGGTTCAGGCGGGAATCCAGCCCGCAACGTACGGCATTTGAATCGAAGCTTCTACCTCAGAGTCACCGAGGCCAACCGCCACCGTATAATTTAATCTTTTTATTTTTAAATTTATTTTTATTACATGATATATGCACACAAATATTCCATTCTTTTCATTGCAGTAAATTCTATTGACTTATTCACTTGCTTTAATTCCGTATCAGAGACACCGAGGCCGACTCTGGTCGCCGCATGTTTAAGTTCAACTGGGATCTTTTTTTTTTTCAAAATTAATTTATGAGTAAAAATTTGTAGCAAAATTTTGATGAAGATGATAGAAGTAATAATTTACTACAAGTAATCAGTATTATCATTACTTTCTTGGAAACATTTCTTCAAAGAATTTAACAGGGAATAAATCGTTAAATGAAAACATGAAAAAGTTAAATGATATCGGCACACAAATATTCCGTTCTTTTCATTGCAGTAAATTCTATCTAATTATTCACTTGCTTTAATTTTGCATCAGCGCATATCAAAGTTGTGATATTGCATACTTAAAAACTTTAACGATGTTTGAACATAGTGATCTTTTTTCACTCTGGTAGAACTGTCCTGCTGAAAGCATCATTTATGTGAAAGCATTCTCGAAAATAGAGCATAACATTAAATGAAAAGAAAAAAAAATACAACGAAATCAGTAATTAACCATACGGCTTCTACATATTACAGCACTCCCATCTGAGGATTAATTTAATTGTTCTAAAAATCAACGATTTTTTTCCAGTAGCAAATTATATTTGAGAGTATTTTCTGAAGGAAACAAGTCACTTTATAATTTAGCTATCCTGCCTAAAC